>JADRCD010204615.1:0-18774 GCA_019843815.1 Montemys delectorum | reverse complement strand
GCATCCTTATTACACATGAGAGGACTGAGCTACATCCTTATTACACACGGGAGCACTGAGCTACATCTTTATTACACACGGGAGCACTGAGCTACATCCTTATTACACACGGGAGCACTGAGCTACATCCTTATTACACGCGGGAGCACTGAGCTGCATCCTTACTCTATATTGCATAATGTCATTAAGGCATGAACTTACGCTGTCTGTCTCCTCGTATCTTCAGAGATTCTTCCTTTGTTAGAAGTGATAAGGTAGTTTAGAATAAATTACTTGTTTTTATCCTCTTAATGAAAATACTCTGCAGCGAGCTATCAACACTTACACATATTAGTAAATTAAATGGTCTCATCTTCAGATGATTTATGAGCCTCTTTTTATTTATTTATGAATTCTGCTTATGAGATCAAGCCTCCTTTTTAATTTTTATTGAAAGCTACAGCTGTGAGTGCACAGCTTCCTGCCAGTCAGCCTTACCTAGCTTCCTACTCACGTTATGGGTTTTTTTTTAGCAAGGAATGTTCCCCTATATTTTCTATGAAAAATTTTAGTGCGTTCATTTCATAATTTTCTAATTGATGTCAGCTATCAGAGCAGATGTTCAAGTTCACATCATCTGATTCTCCTTGGTGATGCTGACCTTTAACATAGCTTCACTCTGGAGTGACCACCCAGTGCTGTAATCACACTGAATCTCACCAGCATTTCCATCTCTAGCAAGCCAGACAGTCTACTTGGCCTGTGTAATGAGGACTTCCTGTCTTGTTTTCTTTCCCCTGTTCCCACACCCTCTAAATCAGTTCCCTAACTTGCCTCAGAGTGCCAATGTCTTAGCTGCCTTCTTTCTTTAATTAACTTCCTCATTTCTTTTAAATACAGTTTTGGACTCCCCTGCTTCTTTGCACAGGAGACTTTAATCATCTTTCTCGATGCTCTGATAGGTATCCATTTATTTTTACAACAGTATTCATAAGTCTAATGGGTGAACCATGAAGAATTCCCTTGTCTGCCAGCATTCTAAATCTTAGTCTGCAGGTTTTCATTGGTATCTAAGCATATATTCAGCCATTCATGTAGCTCTACCAAAATCATAGGTTGAGTAGATTATATGCAACATAATTTATTTCTTTTAGTTCTAGAATCTGGGAAGTCAAGATTAAAATAGTTGCTGATTCAGTGGTGAGACTTTACTTACCAATTCATACATGACATTTTTATCCTCTGTCCTTATAGGATGAAAAGGTACAACATCATTTCTAGTAAATATATTACAAGGATACCAATATATTTTATGAATATTCTACCCTGATGGCCCAAACTAACATTAATGATTGTCAACTACTGCTACCATCATCTAATGTATTATACATTTTTAACCGAAGTAATTGGGGGAAAGACACAAATATTCAGACTTTTGTGCAGCACAAATATTCATTGGATAACCTTAGCCTATGTTTAAGCTACTGTATTCTTATTTTCATCTTTTTTTGTTATTTACCAAATTGATTTCTTATAAATTAAACTGGCAAACCTTGGCAAGAACATACAGCTTATGTGTAACAATGGGGAAAATAAAATGAAAAAAGAGGTTAATGAAAATGTGATCCATTTGCATTAATGAATATTACTAAATTGTTTAAAAAATTAAACACTAAAATTAACAGGTAAATGTATGGAGCTAGAAAAATAATCCTGAATGAGCTAACCCTCACCCCAAAAGACAAATATGGTCTTTGTTTATATGTATGTGTTGGCTTTTAGGCTTTCAATAGACATGGTACAAGCCATATAACCACAGAGTTTAGGAATAGAGTAAGGGCTTTCCTGGTGAAGGGGAAATATAATAAATAGTTAGGGAGTGACTGAGGTGGTGAGTGGAACTGGAAGTTTAAACAGAGAGGACAAATGCAGAACAAGATAAGGGAGAGAATATGGGGAGAGAAAGCTAAAACTAAGGACCCTCTGAGGAATCCTTATACCATAGAAGTTTCTTAATATCAATACATAAATTAAAGAAATCACAGTGCAATTACTAAGTAATGGGGCGACAATGCTCCAGTTTGGCATATCTGCCACCAAGTGAAACCTCCACATCCCGGAGTGGTTATACCTAATTGAGTTCTAACCAAGCGCAGAACTCATGGAAACACCTAACGGGCTCAGACTATTGTTAAGGCTACTTATTGCTTTCCACAAACTGATGGCAATGCCTTATTGTCGAGGATAACACTTAGAGCCTTGGCCCTTAGTGTTACGGTACTGGAAGGTATTTTGCACACTACCAGAAGTGGAACAAACACGAAGCTCATGGCAAACCCTCTAATATATAATGGTGACATGCCTACCTGATATACTGATGCAATAGTGGCACAAAAGTTGTGGGAGTAACAAACAACTATCTGCTGATTTAAAGGTCCACTTCTGAGATGGAACACTGAGTGTCATCCAAGCGTGACACTGCTTGGGTGTCCATGAACCTGGGACTAGATAGACCATGGACAGAGAAACTAACTAACTAACTAACTCACTCACTCACTAACTAACTCACTAACTAACTAACTCACTAACTAACTCACTCACTCACTCACTCACTCACTCACTCACTCACTAACTATATGTTCTGCTAAAACAACATAGTAATATGTTAACGTTCTTCTATTTCTGTAGATCAGTATCTTCCTCAGCCATCATCAGAGAAGCTTATGTCTGCAGTAAAGGAGAACAAATATAGAGACCCACAACAGGACAAGTGCAGAGAATGAGAAATCTTGAAACACCCAGTCCTTAATGGGATGTCTCCATCAAAGAACTCTCCATCTAGATCAGGGAACTTTACAAAAAAGGACACAAACATATAAGTGGCAGTGGGGAGAGAAGACACCAAAGAAACAAAGCCTTTCAAATATAATAGGAATGATATGAATTCACACAGACAGGGGCAGCATGCAAATGATCTGCAAATGTCCAAGTTGCATGAAATCCCAACACTGAAAGGGGGCAATAGAAATAATATCTCTACCTGACAACCTTTCACAGAGAAAAGATCAGTTTTCTCTAATAGAGTTTTATTGCATGTGCAAAGCAAACCACACTCAAGGGTAGGTCTCATGCCCTTCAGTAGATTGGCAACTCAAAATGAACTTGATGGTATTTAGGGAAACATTTTGTTGCACACTTTTTGTCTAGGCATACATTTTTAACTGTTATGATCTTTTGCTTATGAATTATGCTTTCGGCTTTTTGTGTTTGTATGGTTTTCTGTGAATCTGTGTCTGCATGGGAATGCGATTCTTGAAATTAGTTTTTATTCATGCTTTTCTGTTTGTGTGTGTCTCTGTGTGTGTGTGTGTGCGTGTGTATATGTGTGCATGTGTGTGTTTTGTTATATTCCCATTTGAGTGTCTGTTTTTATTTGACTGTAATCTAAAGATAAAGAAGGCGGGGAGGTGTATAGGTAAAGAGGTGGAGAGGTCTGGAAGGGAATGAAGGGAAACCATGGTCAGAGTATATTCTATGGAAAAAAATCTATTTTAAAGTATAATTTTTAAAGTAGAGGTGAAAATGTTTTTGGAAGGCCCTCTGATGATCAGGTTATTTATCTTACGGGTTTGCTAAACAGAAGTTCAGATTTACTCAAGGCATGTGTAGAAATAGTGGATATGATAGAAATAACCTTCTGAAGATAATCCATGGGACACTCTAGGATCCAATGCAGTTGAAAATCTGTAATTTACAGTGTCTTTATAGCAGCTAGTGGAGACACTTTGGTTTCATGACATAATACTAAAAAAATTGAATGGCTTTACTGTAGGTCCCCAATGCTTGGTGGTAAAAAGAGAGGTTGAGCAATATCTATCTCTCTCAAACAAAGAAACATGCCCCTATACCCCGATTTGCTTGGGAAGTAGGAAAATAAATTCTTTTTTTTTTTTTAAAAAAAAAATATTGGTTATCTTATTTACATTTCAAATGTTATCCCCCTTCCTGATTTCCTCTCCTCAAAATCCCTATCCTACCCCCTTCCCCCTGCTTCTATGAGGGTGCACCCACACCCACCCACCCCTGCCTCACTGCTCTAGCATTCCCCTACACTGTGGCAACAAGACTTCACAGGACCAAGGGCCTCTCCTCTCACTGATGCCAGATAAGGCCATCCTCTGCTATACATGAACCTGTAGCTGTGGGTCCCTCCATGTGTATTCCTTGGTTGGTGGTTTAGTCCCTGGTAGCTCTAGGGGGTCTGGTTGGTTCATATTGTTGTTCTTCTTTTGGGGTTGCAAACCCCTACAGCTCCTTCAATCCTTCCCCTAGCTCCTCTATTGGGTCCCTGTGTTCAGTCTGATGGTTGGCTGCAAGCATCTGCATCTGTAGCGGTAAAGTTCTGGCAGAGCCTCTCAGCTATATCAGCTATATCAGGCTTCCATCACTAAATACTTCTCGGCATCAGCAATAGTGACTGGGTTTGGTGGCTGCATTTGGGATGAATCCGCAGGTGGGGCAGTATCTGGAAGGCCTTTCCTTCATTCTCTGCTTCACTCTTTGTCCTTGTATTTACATTATATAAGGGCAATTCATGAAATTCACAGGCAAATGAATAGAACTAGGAAATATCCTGAGTGAGGTAACCTAGTTTCAAAAGAGCACACATGGTATGTATTCACTGATAAGTAGATGTTAGGAAAAAAGATCAGAATACCCATGATACAATTTATAGACCATATGAAGCTCAAGAAGAAGGAAGACCAAAGTGTGAATGCTTCAGCCCTACTTAGAAGGGGGAAACGAAATAGTCATGGGAGATAGAGGGTGTAAGGGACTTGGGGGAAGAGAGGAGAGGGAGAGGAAAAAGGGGGGGCAGGATCCAGTGTGGGAGGAGGCAGGGAAGATATACAGAGGGTCAGGAAATTGAACAGAGGTGTATAGCAATGAGGAATGGGGAATAAGGTAGCCAAGAGAAAATCCCAGATGCTAGAAAAACAAGAGGCTCCCAGGACCCAACAGGGATGACATTAGCTGAAATACTCAATAAAGGGGAGAATCAATTCTTAAGGGACAATAGCTCTGTTCTACGATCCCATGTGGTCTGCATAAAACTGTGAAATCATTTACCCTAGAGGTCAGATCATCACTAAATAGAACATGTATCAGAACCAGATTCCAGAATACTGTCTCCACTGTTTTCATTTAGCTTTTTGATTATACCTAAAGTAAAGTCACAGTTGTGTTAGTTCTTTCTTAGTGATAGAAAGATATAGATGTCAAATTATTGTAATTCCTGAGAGCCAAAGGTTGGTGCCTTTGGTGATTCTGTACACAGACATTTGCTTTCTGCCTATTCTTGTGTCAAGCCATCTGGATGTACTTTACCAATCACAGTCCCAGGAGGTGATATGAGTAGGAGACTGGGTCTGGGAAAATTTATTATAATATTTAACATTTTGTACATTTTAACAGTTGAAGTTCTCTTACCAATAAAAATTGAAGTTTTTTGTGTTTAAGTTAGCAAAACACTTTAATAGATTGAGAAATGAAAGGATGGGTCTGGTCTGGACACCAAAATTAAAATAGTGATAAGCATTTTCAGAAAAAAATGAATAGATTCTAGACAGAATTTTGAGTGAGAACACACACACACACACACACACACACACACACACACACACACACACGCAGAGTTGAAGATACAAAAAGAAAAGAATTGTTTGGCATTGGATTTAGTGCTTAGGAGCTTTCTTTCCCAGAGTGAAGATGAAGATGATAGGGTTGCTCTTGTTGATTCAATGCCTCTATGGAAACTGGGAAGAGAAACGATGTTAAGTGAGGACCACCCAAATGAGAAGAAAATGACAGAGTGAACCTTGTAGTCTCTGAAGTGAGAGCATTTAAAACTAATTTGTTCCAGTACTATTTATTCTGGGTTAGATTAGCTTTTCACATTTTTTCTTTCAGATTCCTATGCTAAACAATAGCACAGTGATGGAATGATGGGCTACTCTGATTATGCAATGGAAACAGATTATCATTCTTGTCTTATAAAATTGTGTTATAACCTTACCTCTCTTTCTCTCTCTTTTTCATGTGTGTGTGTTTGTGTGTGTGTGTGTGTGTGCATTTGTGTGTGTGTTTGTGTGTGTGTGTGCATTTGTGTGTGTGTGTGTGTGTGTGTGTGTGTAGAAGTATATGCATATGATTATATGCACATGAGTACACGTGTGAAGGTTAGAGCAGGGTAATGGGTACCTTGCTCAATCCCTCATCATTTATTGTATGGAAACCTACAATGAACCTCACTGAACCTAAAGTTTATCATTTTTCCTTGGCTGGCTGGCCCTATTGCTCACAATACCCTCCTATCTCCACCCTATAATGCTGGAGTTTCGGGCATTCACATAAAAACACATGACTTTTTATTTGAGTTCTGGGAATTCAAATTAAGGTCCTTGGGTTTGCAAGCAACCACTTACCTATCTCTTTTCCCTGCTTAAAGTTAATGTAGCCTTCGAATTAAAATGTTCCAATGATGCTCCTGCAAGAAAAACCAGGAAAATGAATAATTCTGCTTATTGTAGTATTTTTGTACTATGAAGTATTCAATTCTTTACATCAACAACAACTTGAGTAACACTAATACTGGAAGGATGTGTAACCTTTATGCAATTCTGCTTTCTGAAGCTCCAAACAATTCCTTCTTTCAGTACTTCCTGGCAAAATACACAAATTACTATAACAAGCACAGAGACATGCCTAAGTATACTTCACCCCTTCGAATCTCTGGTCAGACACCAAAGAAAATCTGTCATGGCTGCATAGCTATCTGCATAATAGTTTTTATTTAGGATCATGTGGGCCTTTCTTATTTTTTATTCTAAATGTTTTTCTAAAAGGTACAATTATTTCCAGCAATGGCCTATTCATAATTATAGATTACTCTTTTTTGACCTAAGACTTTCACCAGAATTCTATTTAATAAAATTTACAAGAAGAACAACAGATCTGATTAATACTTGTTCCTGGAATCTCTCTCCAATGCCTCTGCCAATGACTGCAGGATCCTGGGGAACGTACAAATACATCAGTGTCTCCCAGGATATTAGCTCAGCTTTCCAATTACAGAGAGGTTAAGTGCTTAACCAAAACACTCAATGCTTAACTCCACCCCACTGCCCTATCATCCTTTCTGCTACCACTGTCTTCTGTAAGACTACTGTGCACTTCTAGAAATGCCGTTAGTGGGAAGCAAACAATGCTATATACCTCTTTTATCCTTAGGCCCATGTTCAAAGATAGCTATTCGCATTTTACATAGTGCAATGTCCAACTTCCTATACATAGACTGTTATAAAGCATTTTTTACTTATTCTATATGGTTTTGTGCACATCGACTAAAAAAAAAGTGTATGACTATGGTTTTGCCCCAATATTCATCACATTTATAAGCCTCACCTTGTTATTGTTTGTCTTTTAAATATTTGTGGCAGTAAAAAATGAACACCCTGGCAAAAGAGATACATATTTTATTTTGCCCTTCAGGAGACATTAGTATCCACTTAAGTTCTGTCCTTTATCTGAAAGTTTCTGAAGGTTGATCTAGTCACTGAGATTTGCTGTACTCCTTTGAACTTTTGTCTCTGATGTTATTTCTGTGAGTTGGAAAGAACATCCTGTATTAACAACATAGAACAATTAAAAGGAATAAATATCTTGAAGTGTACCACATGATCTTTAATAACTAACTTGAATGAGAAGAATGTGATGACATGAACTTGCTTTCTAGGTATAACCATGAGGTCTTATTTGGAATTACTGCCAAGATGTCCATACTTCATCAATGTAAGAAATGTCCTATGAGCACAGACTCCATTTGTAGTTTTTTTTTTATTCCATACCTTAAAGGCTTTAAAGTATACATTAACATAATATTGTGAGCTTAATTTGTGGTTGTACTTTGAAGCTAAAGTGTTCCCTGAAGGCTTGTTTGTTAAACTTGTTTCTCAAGCAATATGGGTAGTTTGGAAATTGGGAAGACAATGTCTCTGACTTGATTCATGTTGCAATTGCTTATTGACCGATATCCTTTACTGTGTTTCTGACTCTGCTTCTTGGCCACTACAAAATGTTAATTTTGCTCTGCCATGCCCTTGCTCCATGATGTTCTCCCATATCATCACCTGGAAAGAACCAGCCTATCCAAGCATGGAATGGAACCTATCAAGAGATGACATTGTTTTAACTTGTGTATCACAGATATTTGTCTCAGCAATAGAAGGGCTACTTTAAAAGCATTAGAGCAGCAAATGTTCATAAACTTTAATGAGTGGAGGAAACTAAAGAGGCATGAAATAATTCTTTAACATACTATAAATGGGTTTTTTATCTTAAGTTTTATTGTAGGAGAGAGGGGGGGAAGTAGAGGCCAGCCATAGCCATGTGGAGAGAGGAGGAAGGAAGGGGGAGAGAGGGAGCAAGAGGTGAAAATAAAGGCAAGAAGTTAAGAGTAAGTGGTTAAGCACTATAAAAGTTTCTTATTGAACCAAAATAACTTAGAGTGGCTTAATCAATAGATACTGTGAAGTAGATTACAGGTAACTTTGTCATATTGTTTTAAAATATTGTCTGTTTGTAATCTTCATATCCATTAAATAATTTTATGAGTTTTTTTTCTGAAATGATTTTCCTTTCTTTCTTTTTTCTTGAGTATTATCTTTATTTAAATTTCAAATGCTTTCCCCTTTCCAGGTCTCCCCTTCAGATACCCTCTATCCTATCCCCCTTCCCCCTGCCTCTATGAGGGTGCTCCCCCACCCACCCACTCCTATTCTCCCACCCTGACATTACCCTTCACTGGGGAACAGAACATACTCAGGCCCGTGGGCCTCTCCTCCCTCTGATATCCAAGAAGGCCATCTTCTGCCACATATGTGGCCAGCACTATGGGTCATTCCATGTGTGGTCCAGTCCTTGGGAGCTCTGGGGGATCTGGCCTGTTGATGTTGTTGCTCCTTCCATGGGGCTTCAAACACTCTCAGCTCCTTCAGTTACTTCTCTTTCTCCTCCATTGGGGACCACTGAGCTCAGTCCAATAGTTGACTTGTATTTGTCAGGCTTTCTCTTCTGTATTTGTCAGGCTCTGACAGAGCCTTTTAGGTTGGCCAGGGAAGAAATAAAGAAAGAAATTAAAGACTTTTTAGAATTTAATAAAAATGAAGGTACAACATACTCAAATTATGAGATACAATGAAAGCAGTGCTAAAAGGAAAACTCATAGCTCTGAGTGCCTCCAAAAAGAAATTGGAGCGATCATACAGCAGCAATTTGACAGCACATCTAAAAGCTCTAGAGCAAAAAGAAGCAAATATACCCAAGTGGAGTAGAAAGCAGGAAATAAACTCAGGGCTGAAATAAACCAATTAGAAACAAAAAGAACTATGCAAAGAATCAACAAAACCAGGAGCTTGTTCTTTGAGAAAATCAACAAGATAGATAAATCCTTAGACTAACCAGAGGGTACAGAGACAGTATCCAAATGAACAAAATAAGAAATGTAAAGGGAGATATAACAACAGAAACTGAGGAAATTCAAAAAATCATCAGATCCAGATCAACCAAATTGGAAAATAGTGATTTCATTTTCATGAGGTAAAATCATATTTCATATGTTTAACCTATTTCTAAAGGTATTTACTTTTATTCTATCTATCTATCTATCTATCTATCTATCTATCTATCTATCATCTACTATCTATGTTGTTTATGAAGAAATATTTGAGGAGACATATACATGCTGCAGCAGCTCTTAGAATTCCTATATTATGGCACAATTGAAATCACTGTTCTCCTCCTAAAGGTATTGCTTAAAAGATCTTTACACATTTGGTTCAGAATCAACAGATGGATTCCATTCCAGATACCTGGATATGTGGTAAAAATAAATATAAATATAAATCCTTAGTGATAAATGCATAAAGTATTTGTTAAACTGAAAGAGTATGCCCTTGAATGCAGTAATTACTGCATCAGAGTAACATCTGTTTCGTGCTTAATTTCTCACTTCGAAACTATAATTTTAAGTAATACCAGTTTATATACATATCTTAATTCCTCTTTTATTTATTTTAGTTGACTTTTCTGCATTTGAATATTTATGCTACTACCAAAACAAAGATACTGAAAGAATAAATTTGCATATATCTTAGAAGAGTAAAACATATATTGCAAGTACAACAGTTGTTTTTATTTTTATTTTATTTTTGAGATTATAATATAATTATAACATTTCTTCCTTTCCTTTCTTGTCTCCAAACCCTCCCATATAATCTTCCCAATCTCGTTAAAATCCATGCCTTATTTTTTCATCAATTCTTATTGCATATATTTGTATATACATTTATATTCCCAAATACAACCTATTGAATAAATATAATGTGACTTGTATATATGTTTTTGCAGCTGCCTTCCTACAGGGGTAACCAGCTGTGTTCCTCTCTGGAGAGAATCACCTGTCCCACTACCATCTTTCCTCATTGCTTACAGTATTTCATGGTGATTTGAGTCCTTGTGGCCTTTTTCCCATCTACTTTGGCATGGCCATTGGTGTTGCTCTTGTCATATTTAGATAGTCACATTTGTGAAACTTTATGATGTAGCTTATGAAATTAGGGGAAGACACAATCTCACAGCACATTCCCTGATCCTCTGGCTCTTACAATCTTTATCCCCATTCTAAAAAGTTCCATGTGTCAATTGCAAGATTTTTTTCATAGATATATGAACTGGGACTGGACTCCATAATTCTGAATTTTAAATGGTTGTTGTCTTTGGTAGTGGTTTCTATCTGTTGCAAAGAGAAGTTTCCTTGATGAGGAGTGAAAACTAAATTTATGTGTATTTATAAGTATAATTGTTTATAGATTGTTGTTAGAAATTATATTGTTTTAGTAAATTAGTGGTTGTAGATTATCCTCCAGTACACATGACTGAATAATTAGGTTTCCCAGCAGCAGGCGTAGAATGGTTCTTACATCCAACTAGGGAGCTTTTGATTATGATCAATTTATGTGTGCCGCTATTTCCCCTTTAAAATTACCGTAACTTGTCGATAATGTGTGTTGTATTTTTAGAATGGTAAACAAAACTAATGACGTTTCTCATTCTGATTGTTTTATAGGAACTCATAACAGAAAGTCCTCTGCTCTCTAAAGCCATACCTGGAAGTTTTTTTATACATGGTTGATCATCTTCTAGAAATTTTTGATGTATGAGTGAAATGAGGACTATATCCATATACTTTGAAGCATGTTTCTTCAGACCCACCCCAGATCGCCTATGGAATGAGATTATAAATTTAGATTTGTTAATCAAGTTTTTGGGATTTTCGTATGTTTGGTTTTCAAATAGAGCCTGGTTGGAGTCATAATAAGCATTTGTCCACAACAAATAGTCATTTAATTAGTGGACAATTTTTTTCCAAAAAAAAATTGTCAATTTTCCATAAGTTGGCAGTTTCATAAATTGGAAGTCATGAGTAAAACTCACAGAAGTAAAAATTAAAGGTACCCATCTGTTGAAAAGAGTTGGATGTATTAAAAAAGAGTATTATCAAAAGACTCTCTACAGGATAGCTGCATTCTTTTATATAATAGGATTTTATTTAATTATATCTATTAGATAGAAATTAGATTGTTAGTAGTCAAAACTAGATTCAAATGCTCTCATGTAAAAATACATTGAAATAAATTTCATAAGAATAATACCACATATCTACATAGAAACTTTTCAATAGAATGTTTTCCTTTTAGTATCCCTAGTCTGAATTGCCTAGTTCATTTTTTATAAGAGGCAAATTATTGACTTATTAAGAACTTTGAAGAATGTACACACACTTCACTTGTGACAACATTCTTTAAAAGAATTTAACAAGTCAGGATACAAAGTAAATTTAGTGAGGTGAAGAAAGAAAAACTAAACCTCAGTCCTATTGTATTTTTTATTATCAATACAATTAAGTCATTTAAAACAATCAGACATCCTTCTTAAATTCTTTGGGATGAAATGTACACCAGAGTCCATTCTCTAAAGAGGCAACTCTCCATGCAAAGCAAGAAGATCCAGATCAGTGATGGGGAGTTATACTGCTCTAGAATATCATTGGGGAAGCCTGTCTGTGTGAATGAATGAGCCAGAAAAAGATACCCAGCTGTGTTAACATAAACTTAGCTCTGTAGAGGATTATTGGTGTGACAAATAGTGGGCTGGAATACTTGCTAGCAGGGTGACTTTAGTTCAACCAGCTGAACACCTGCTCTTGACTCTCAGACAAATGACAGGATCATTGCAGCCTTGAGCAGAAAGGAAGTCAGTTTTAGAAAACCCTAAGTAAGTGAGTCATGTGTAAGACAGGGAACTCTTACTCTAAGCAGATATGTGACCTTGACAGCAAGATTCATCTGGTAGTTGTTGTCTTTGACATTGACAACAAATATTCTTCTACCATACTGTGCTACAACTAATTTGTAGAATTTTTTCTCACGCTCACGTGTATTGTCTTTAAGACATTGAGACCATATGTCCTTCTCTCCACTGAAGCCTTGTCTGTTGTTTTGTTGGAATACAGAGTTTTCACTTTTCACTCTTCAGAGCTTCCAGATTTCCTTTAAGCAATGGTATGGTGAAATGCATCTTACTGTTAACCCTTCCACCTAGAGAATATGAAGAATATAAAGCAACCCATCTGCTTTGCTAGATGGAAGATGGCAGCTAGATGGAAGATAGCACACACAAGTCATTCTCCGTTTCCAATGTGTATTATTCAATTCCACCTCCTGACAATTATTAAGCAATAATTTTAGAACAATGTCATGCCTGTTTGATTGCACTGACTAATCCAGATATAATTTACTGAGTGTCTCATACACAAAAGGTACTTCTTGGAGGATTTGTTCCATTGGTACTTCTAATAAAGTTGTCAGATATACAAATATCAATTTTCTTCAGTGAGACACAATGCATGTATGTGTAAATTAAATGATAGAGAGAGAAGATGATAGAAAGAGAGAAGAGAAGAGAAGAGAGAGAGAGGCAGAGATGATGAAACAGACAATTGTGAAGTGTAAAACAATTAGAAGGTAGGGCTTGATTGGAGAAGGAAGAACATGGGGGAATATACCTAAAGGCTACTTTTTTTTCTCAGCTTTCCCCTCTTGCTTTACTTTGCCATGGGCAGAACAGTTTATTCTGCATGTTTTTCCTACAATGTTCTGCCTCCCCACAGACCCAAAACAATTGAGTCAAGCCATCTATGATTGATATTACTCAAACCAGGAGCCAAATATAATGAATATAGTGTTCGGGTTTAACTTGTTTTATTAGACATTTTCACACAGAGGCAGACTGATTGACATAACCTGCTGGAAATGCATGCCTTTGTCTGTTTAGACATCTACAGCAAATAGGACTCCTTAAGGCAAAATAAGAAAATAATGTTTCTTATAAATTTCCAGGCTGAGAAGTTTAAGCGTAATGTCATATCTGAGCCAGTGTCTATTGAGGATCTGCTTTACAGCTTTAGCCCTTAACTGTGCCCTCATTTTATGAAAGGAGATAGCTCTGGTCCCTTCTGTCCTGATAAGGGCATGTAGCCATTTGAAGATTCAGAGTCTTTTGTCTTGAAAATCATAAAGTATGTTTGCTTATATATTATGGTAAGGATTTCCCTGAGCCCATGGTCAAAACTTCTGACCCAGAATTGTTCCTGTCTAAAAGAACTATAAAGACAAGAATGAAGAAGAGACTGAATTGAAGGTGGTCCAAGACTGGCCCATTTTGAGATCCATCTCAAAGGGAGGTTCCAAGACCTGAAACTATTACTGCTGATACTATGATTTCCTTACAGATAGGAGCTTAGCATTGGCGGTCCTCTGAGAGGACCACCAAGTCACTGACTGAGACATAGTTACACCCAACCATTGGACTGAAGTTAGGGACCCCTGTGGTTGGATTATGGAAAGGCTGGAAGAAGTTAAGGGGGAGGGCGACCCCATAGGAAGACCAACAGTCTCAACAGGAATCCTGAGATCTCTCAGTCACTGAGCCACCAACCAGGCACCATACAGGAGCTGTTCCAATCTGACCTAAGTGGAAGACTAAGTGCCTAACCCATTCGAGAGTTGAGGCCCCAGGGAATGGGGAGGCCTGGTAGGTGGGGGTGGGGGGCATTCTCTTAGAGATAGATGGAGTAAGAATGGGATAAATGACTGTATGAGGGTAGAAAAGGAGGGAGGCAATGTCTGGACTGTAAAAACAATCAAAAAGTCTGGTTAGAATATTTAAAAAGCAAAAAGAAAAGAAAAACTCTTAAGGTACTTCTTAGTAACTTCAAAATTAAGAAGAAAAAAATCCATTTATCAGTGAGTGCACACCATGTGTGTTCTTTTGTGATTGAGTTACCTTATTCAGGGTGATAATTTCTAGTTTCATCCATTTGCCTGTGAATTTCATGAAGTCATTTTTTTAATAGCTGAGTAGTACTCCATTGTATAGATGTACCACATTTTCTGTACCCATTCTTCTGTTGAGGGACATCTGGGTTCTTTCCAGCTTCTGGCTATTATAAATAAGGCTGCTATGAACATAGTGGAGCATGTCCTTATTACATGTTGGAGCATCTTCTGGGTATATGCCCAGGAGTGATATGGCTGGGTCCTCAGGTAATATTATGTCCAATTTTCTGAGGAACTGCCAAACTGATTTCCACAGTGTTTGTACCAGCTTGCAATTCCACCAGCAATGAAAGAGTGTTCCTCTTTCTCTACAACCTCGCCAGCATCTGCTGTTTCCTGAGTTTTTGATCTTAGCCACTTTGACTGGTGTGAGGTAGAATCTCAGGGTTGTTTTGATTTGCATTTCCCAAATAGGGAGACAAAGTATGGAGCAGAGACTGAAGGAAAGGCTATTCAGAAACTGCCCCACCTGGGGATCCATCCCATGTACAGTCATCAAATGCAGACACTGTTGTGCATGCTAAGAAGTACATGTTGACAGCAGCCTGATATAGTTGTTTCCTGAGAGGCTGTGCCAGAGCCTGACAAATACAGAGACAGACACTCACAGCCAACCACTGGAGCATGGCGTCCCCAATGGAAGAGTTAGAGAAATGACTAAAGGAGCTGAAGGAGTTTGCAACACCATAGGAAGAACAATATCAACTAACCAGACCAACCAGAGCTCCAGGGACTAAACCATCAACCAAGGAGTACACATGGAGGTACCCACAGCTTCATCCATATATATAGCAGAGGATGGCCTTGTGGAGCATCAATGGGAGAAGAGTTCATTGATCCTAGGAGGGCTCCATGCCCCACGTTAGGGGAATGCAAGAGTAGAGAGGAACAAATAGGTGGGTGGGTGGAGGAACACCCTCATAGAAGCAGAGGAAGTGAGATGGGATAGGGGGATAGGGGAGGGGGGACAGAAAGGGAATAACATTTGATATATAAATAAAAAAATCCAGAAATAAAAGAAGAAAAATATAGAGCATAGAATCCAGAGTATTTTTCTAACTTTTATCCACCATAGACAACACAGAGAAAATATAGTCATATATTTAATAAAAGAAGGAAAGAATATCATTATTCTGGCCTAAATACTAAGCTGTAGACAGGAGGTAGTCCTCCTGTCTCATGGAGCTAAGTAAAACAGAAAATTTCCTAGACTAGGACTCAAATATCTTAATTTTTTTCTCTTGAAAGAGAAGCTTCATATTCCCACTATTGATACATACTACTGTTTTTCACTTTTTTGACTTATATAAAACAAGCAGTGACACTAAGATTAGGACTTTTAAAATATACAGCTTTTTAACATTCTTTTCTAAATAATAAAATTATTTTTTGGTTTCTTTGTGAATTAATATGATAAAGGAAAATTTCTCTATGGTTATTCATACATGGGAAAATAGTATCACCACAAAATACAACTTATTTTCTAAAACCCACCCCGATAGTTTATATGTAATCACAGCTAATATTTAAAATCATCTTTAACACTAATCTCTAATATTTCCCAAAGATAACTGGCAACCATGTCAGTCACATAAAAAAAATCATTTGTATCATTTTTAAACTTGCAAAAATTGAAGAATTGTTTCCACTATGCATAAGTAGAGTAATTTATATGATATTTCATCAGACTTCTTATTGTTACTCCCTTCACACATAATTCAGGAATACAATAGCCATAAAGCAGTGAGTTGTTATAATGCCTTTTTCATCTTTAGCTAGTCGTGATCCAGCATCTCTAGAAATCCTGCTTCAGTGTTTTCCCATATCTGCTCCTTGTAATTGTGTAAACTCTCACAAATGTCTGTTTTTCAGATTCTTCATCTAGAAAAGAGTGCTTTAATATGCCCCTCTGTCATGGGAATGTTTGAGAATTGAGTGCATTACAGAGCTTCATCATATTCAGCACAGCTCCTTATATAATTAAATTAAATAATTGTATAACTAAATAGCTTCACTACACTCCACAATGAGCTTCCATCAAATGTTAGCTAGCCCCATCCATTATCAGAGAAAAGATAATCACACTAGAACCAGCTGTGTTTGTACTAAAAGCCTGTTTTACAGTTTTGCTCACACTAAATTTTCTAAACCCCATGTTTTCTGTCTATAATTAGAACATGTCACTGAGATATGCCCTTGCAAGAGACAGCACTTATGAATTAAAGGGCATGCAAAAGTACTTCATAAGCAGTAGGTCATATTCGCAGAGTTGAATAAATATGGAAAGTGTCACTTGATGGCCTCATTCACTCACATGTGGTCAGATGACATACAAAGTGTTCAAATTGTTGAGCAATACTTCGGTAATAAACATTGTGCTTGCCTTGGAGGAAAGCATACTCTCTCTCTTTGCCAACTTCTGTTTCCAGGGAAAATTGCTGAGAAACATGACTTCATAGACCTTGAGAGTTGGATGCAGGCTGAAGCTGTGTGGACCCAGCTCCTTACTCACAGATGATGTCAGGGAGCTTCAGAAAGGTTAAACTCTACCCTCAGAGTTTTACAGCTTCTTGGCCAAATTTCTTCCTGGAAGCTGGCTGACCTCAGCTTATGTTATTTCCTCATGATAGAATTTTAGAATTTGTATCTCCACCCTTTGAGTACTTACTCTTGTTGAGTCAGTGTGGCTTTCCAGATTTCCATGTATGCATATATTTTTTCCACATTCTGTACTCCTGGAAAGAAAGCATCATGAGAGATTTTTTGCTTTGAGTTCCTTCCAGATAAACATATTTCTGTTATGATCAAGTTGGTATGCATTAGTCTCAGTAAAATATGTTTCAAGAAAGCAAAATCATTTATAGAAATAAATTATCTAATGCAATGTAAAATTATGATCATCATTGCTCTAATCTGGTACCTTTGTATATAGATATTTTACATATTCACATATAATAAAGGCAGACATATGTACAGACATTGCCAAGAGCTTGCTTACTTTCACTACAGTTGTTATCTATTCTAGGAATGTTTTTTCACTGTGATGTTAAGAGGGACAAACACACCAACACCTAAAGGGCTAAGATGGTAGAATGATTTGTTTGGCTTCCTTTTTCCATTTAGGACAAGTTGGGTATACCCTACACTGGCATTTTAATGTAGCCATTTTCATTCAACAAATGGCAAATTAATATTAAATTTTAAGAGTGTTAAGTAAGATGTAAATAGATTATAGGTGTCCTATCATTTCCTTAATAATACAATGTCTTTGGACTCAATCCTGTTTGCTACTTCTAATCATGATAGCCAGTTTGAAGGTTACATGACCTCTGTGAGGAATTAGGGTTACAAGATACCAAACTTAAGGTCGTGGCCATAGAATCAGCAAACATTGGGTGTCGGTCCATACAGTGTTACACTATTAGGTATTTCAAAACCTGTGTTGATCCCGACCCATATTAATCATATCAAAACAGAGTTTCACTTTTAGTCAGACATTTAATAAAAACCATTTAACTTACTTATTTTCAATTAACATACAAGTCGCTGGATATCATTAGGACATTTTCTAAAAAGCTGTATTTCAATGAATTCGACTCCACTCTCGTTCTTCCCAGTATTGTTTCCATTTTTCATGTCTGATGTGTTCTTCTGTCCTCTCCTGACTTCTTCAGTCTCACTTTACATCCACTCATGGCCTCCATTTTAATATTCCTAAAAATAAAAATAACAATGTTCTTTATTTGTATTGGCTTAGAAATTGATACTACAAATAACAGAGATCTTGTAGTGTTCTGTGTTCTTGTTAATAGACAAATTAGTTTCATTCATTTTAAAAATAAAAATGATATAGTCAAATACACAAATACAATTGAGATATGTGATTCATGCATAAATAAACTGTCTATGAATGTATTTATACATTGCTAAAATAAAAGTGAAAAAAAAGTTGTATTACTTCCCAACTATCCCCTCAAAGTGGCAGGTCACCCTGCTACTCCTCCCAAGTGCTGTCCTTTTATTCTATTTTACTGACTGAGTTCAATTAGTAAGATCAATACACAGATGGGCATAGAATGATCGGAAGGATTGACAGAATACCTAGGACTACCCCATTGGAGTAAACTGACTCTTCTTCCTGCAACAATCATCATTGACAGAAGATCCTCACCTAGAAATGGGGCTGTATTTGGACCCCCATCCCTACTTGAATAGTGAGTATCTTGATCTTTGCTGCCACAGTTGTGAATGTGTGTGTGTGCAAAAAAAAAAAAAAAAA
>JADRCD010204613.1:0-20340 GCA_019843815.1 Montemys delectorum | reverse complement strand
TTAACATGTTTTTAGGTGATACTAGGAGCAGAGTTAAAAAAAAAAAAACAAGAAATTTAATCATTTTGAGAACAATGAAGCACATCATTCAGTTGCTCAAAGGGTGAAGTAAAGTTTTGAATGTGTAATCTAAAACAAAGAATGCTAATTTAAGCCAATTTAACGTCTTTATATGGATATTTCCTTATCTGCTTCAAGTCAACTATTCATTGGTGTCAAGACTGGAGGCAATAAAGAAAAACAAGCAGGGGAGTGAAGCGTCTTCCACATGGAGCAGGGCCTAGGATTTATCCCAGCCTTCACTTGTTCTGGTAGCCTTCCTGTGTAGTGTTTTCTCCTTAGCTCACCACTGATAATGGTCAGTTCCATTGGCTATCAGTCCCATTCTGCCTGCATGCCTGTCCTGGCTAGTAAACTATGAGAGTGCTTTCCCAGGGTCCCTTCCAACTTGCTTCCAAGAAGTTTAGATCAGCGGAAAGCATCAGCAAGAGGCTGGAGACAGGTGGGAGGGAAAATGAAAATGTGACTTGCTACCTTGCTCTTCTTGGCAGGTCCTCGTAGGAAACAGTCTTCATCATGAATCTATGTCCTACCAATAGATCCTCTTCACTAGAGTCCTAACTCCTGCCAGGTACCATTGTTCCCACATCTCTATTCCCTCCAGGTGACCTGTCCCAGGCTCTGGCAATGCCACACTGCCCTATTACCATTCTAATGTAACAGAACTTAATGGTGTCTTGATGCTATCCCAGGTTTTATTAGAGCCCCTTTCTCTAGTCTTCATTATCTTTTGATGTTTTTCTTCCACTGAATACTCTTTGTTGAAGGAACTATGAAATTTTCTGACTGGACTCTATAAAATAATGATATGATTCTGTATAGATTCTTTAATGGGTAGGAAGTATCTTGATCAGACCCAATACCTCATTGCCAAACCAGTCTCCATTGCCTCTAATACTTCACCCTTTAGGTGGGGTCTCATCCTAATATCCCTTCCTGATTGGTTGATATTAAGCAAGTATGTCCTGTCATTTTTTTTTAAATGTGAATATGTGGCCAAGCTACACAGACAGCAGACAGTTTGGTGTTAATGATAGACTTAGTGGAGTAATGAAATCAAACTCACAGCAAAATTAATCTGCTCCAATTCAGAAAGCACAACATAGAATCACCAGTCTTGCTTTAAAACAATGAGGAATATGACTGCTTAGTAGAAGTCAGAAGAATGTATCAGATTCCTGGGAACTAGATGTATCAATGGTTTATACTGACATGTGGGAGCTAGGAACTGAACCCAGGTCTTCTGTGAGAACAGCATTCTTAATTGTTGAGCCATTTCTCTAGTCTCAAGTTGTTATCTTTTAGTCTTCAATAGTTGTCTATTTTTAAAACAACATTAATGTCTGTATTTTTCACTCTCAAATATTTGTATGTTTTCATTTCCACTATAATCATCTGCTCTATCAAGCATCTTCTATGCTGACAGCCACTGTTTTCCCTCCATGCCCTTCTTGCCTTCAAACACAAGCCCTTGGCCATTTCCAGCCATGGGAGGGAGAAGCTTTCCATGTCTTGTGCATTTTTTCATTAGATCTTTCAGTAGTAACAAACAAGTTGTGTTAATATTCCATATTAAACTAAGTCTCCAAAAAGTAATTACCCATTGTCATGTGTACCTTTGAAGCAAGTATTGGAATAACAACCGACATTTATCTTAGGAAAAATAGCAATGATATAAGGAATAGGGCAGCTGTAGATAAAAGTTAATTCCAACATAATATAAAGCAACCACTTCCATTATCTCTGCCCAATAGCCTCTGCTGGCCTTCTGTTTCTTGGTGACCTCCTTATGAGAGTATTCAGTGCCTGAAATGGAATTACTGATACTCTTGTTCATGTGTAATCTCTCACTCTAATCAAAGAAAGCATCCAAAATGATCTACTGTCTTGTGGAAAATAGGCCTTCAGGAGCTATATCCAATTCTATACCTATTGATGACAGAGACAACACAATTTCTGACTCCATCCTGATGTTCTTTTCACAAGTATGTCTACCAGGGAGTTGGGGAGCTGTTACAGGCCTAAGCTGCACAGCTATCCTTGAGTCCCTTATTGAAGTAAGTCTCTTTCTCCTCCCATTGAAGGTTTGCCTGTTAGTTATAAACAAGAGCTGCTAGAGGGTCAAGAATGCCTGTTTCTGCATGAACATCGTTTAGGGAATACAAATGGTCCCTTCTTTGCATAACTTTTATAAGATACAGAGCAAACAAAAGTTTGAATCCTACTCCTTAGGGGCTTTAGCTAGGCTTTCTAAAGTGTGGATCCAAAGTGCTCACCCCCCTGCACACACACAGAACCCCACCAACTATTTCTAGTACCTGAATTTCAACTCCCCCTTTTCCAAAAGATTTTTTTGCAGGCTCAAGGAATTATCTTTATCGACCTATCTTTCTCTCACCTTTCCCCCTAATTGATTCTACAACATTCTAAAGTGACAATACTGGTCTGTCCAATATTGTTCTGTTATCTGTCCTCTCTAGTCCACCATGACATGAAATTAAAGACAGTCATAATTTTTAGTACCACTGAGTTTAAGACTTTCTCTGTTCCAGTTTTAAATTCCTAAGTATATCTTTTAGATATATTGTTTTTAAACTCTTAGAACTTTGAATTGTAAAACTTGATTGCATAGGATCATCTCTAAGAAAAACAAAAACCCAATACCTTAAGCTGTCTCTTCTGGAGAGGGTAAACCCACTGAGGCTTTCTTTCCTTTTTGTTTTTGTCTTGATTTATTTCGATATTTACTCCATTGCTTCAATAACATTATTAAGAAACACATTTTAGGGTCTGGAGAAATGGCTTGGTGTTTAAGAGCACTGGTGGCTTGTGTTTAGTAGGACATTCATGGTAGCTCACAACTATCTCTAACTCCAGTTTTAGGGGATCTGATGCTTTCTTGTGGCATCTTCAGGTACTGCATATTTGTGGTATACAGACATAAACACAGACATATACATAAATATAAGTAAATAAATAAATACATTTTAAAAAAATATTTTTAAAAAGGCTGATATATAGCAGGAATTATAGCATCAGTAGCTCTTACAATTGATATCTTCAAGTATAAATCAAAGTAGTCTGTTATTGGGACCAGGACAAAAAGTGGTCAATGGGAGCTGGGGTAGGGTATGTGCCTCATTAAATAAGACTGCTTGCTATGCAGGCATGAAGATCTGAGTTTAAATCCCCAACAATCATGTTAAGAAACTTGACCTGGCCCCACATGCCTGAGACTCCAACACTCTTTGTATGGAGCAGGAGGCAGATGAATCAAGGTGGCTTTGTGGTCAGTCAGGCTCACCTACATGGTGAGCTATCATTTAGTGAGAGACTCTATCTCAAGGAAATAAGGCAGAGAATAATAGAGGGAGATACTTCTTATCATCTTCCTTGGGCTGCTACATGCTCACACATAAGCGTGAACACTTAGATATACAAATGAATCCATCTTACCCAACCATGTATGTGCACATGTGCATATACACAAGTATACATATACTCCCTCCCCCACTTTGCTCCTTCCTTTCTTCCTTTCTTCCTCCCTCTTCTCCATCCCTCCCCATTTCCTCCTTCTTGCCTTTCTTTCCTCCCTCCCAGGATCTTGCACATCCTAGGACTCAGTCATCAAAAGGCCACGTTTTGAAGAATGCAATCTACCTTTTACAATCTATAGCAATGTTCTGTAAACCTTAAATGTTAAATCGTCTTTAAGACACTTTAAGACACTCAAAAATCACATGGAATCTGCTGTGTCTCTGAAAGAATAAAATATCCTTAACACAGAATTCCCATATATGCCTTGGAAAAAAATTGTTTCTGTTTTATTTAGTTGATGAATGTGCACTTTCTAGTCAAAGAAATGGAGAAAAGCCATCAAGAGCTGCCAATCTCCCAAGTAGTCATTGTTTACTGAGGTGAGGGAATGGGAATGGGGATCACCTGTTTCAAATATCCTGGGAAAATCTGCCTAACAGAAACTGACATACTAACTTTCCTTATATATTTGCATATATTTCTACATCTATCTCTATCCCTATCCCTAACCCTATCCCTATCCATATCTATAGATACAGATATATTTCTACAATTCCTTCCTCTCTCCATTCCTCTCTCCCTCCCTTCCTTCATTTCTTCCTTCCTTCCTTCCTTCCTTTTCTCCCTCCCTCTCCATTCCCTCCTTCTTGCTTTTCTTTCCTCCCTCCCAGGATCTTGCACATCCTTGGCAGGTTTTCTACTCCTGAATTATTGAATGTCAGATGGGTCTTCATTTTGGTTCTCTGGCACTCATCTGTATTTCTTCATCTGACATCTCCCATGAACACAGCCAATACATCAACATGGGTATATTAATCCAGTTCAAAAGTGAAAGTATGAAATCAAGGACAATATATTTTAATTTTTTCACACGATGTCACTATGTGGCCTTGGCTAGCCTAGAGCTTGATGTGTAGACCAACATGACCTTGAACGCATAGAGCTCCACCTATCTCAGAGTCTTAAGTGCTGGAATTAAAGGTGTGCAGCACCACCTAGACCAAGGTCTAGTTTAGCTATGAAGACATGTATTTGGCACACAAATCTTGCCTTTAGTTTTCCTTTTTCTTCACAGTTTACAACTCAGGGTAACCTTCTCTGCTTTTAACTTTTCTAGACAATACCTTGCTTCTCTCATTCAGCCAATACACTTTTCTTAGAAACCATATTCAAATGCTATTCTAGGAGATCTGTAAGTATACTGGGTTCTCAGCTAACAATAGCAAATTAGTTATTTTTTAAAAACAGCAGTCATGGACTGGTAAGATGACTCAGTAGTTAGGAGTTCTGGATGGTTTTGCAAAGTACCTGAGTTCAATTTTCAGTGCCAACACAGCAGCTCACAACCATCTCTAATTCCAGTTCCTGGGGATCTGTGTCCTCTTCTGGCTTCTACAGGTGCCTCACACACATGAAGCACAGATATACGTGTAGGCAAATACACACACACACACACACACACACAACACATACACACACACTAAATAAATAAATAAATAAATAAATAAATAAATACATCTTTTTAAAAATCTCAGTGGTTTTATTGTAATTTGATTCATTTAAACAGATATTTATGAGTACTTAGCATATATCAGACACTGTTAGAATTTCCTGTATAATTGTAACCAGGACATTCATGAGCTATCATCTTGACTAATACATGTTCAGAAGATAATCTAATCTCATATCCTAAAACACTTGGCTTATTGTTGTTGTTTAACTATATCCTAATCTAATTATTAATGAAATAAAATCCAACCTATAATTTTCAAATGATGTTTATAAAATGTTGGAATAATGTCACAATAGAAATCTTTCTACCACAAGCTGGTGTAGTGTCAAGCTCCTCTGCTGACTACATTTTGGGAAAGACAAAAGATGTGCCTGATTGTATATAACTAAAGCATTCATCATAGGCTGTGTCACTTAAACTTTCAGTGGAAGCAAAGACTTAAGTAGAAAAATAGAAAAATCTTAGCACTCATAACCAGGTAGAATGTCTTTTCATGAATGGAGAAAGACATCGTTATTAAAGTGGAAATAAGGAGTATATTCTCAGATGGGAGCTAAAATGTGTGAGGAAAATGAGCCGATCCCTTGACTTGGTACAAAGAGAGCAGAGAAGCGGATAACTGAAGGTACATGTACACGTTGGTCTTACCTGTCTATGCCTTCAAATTATAAACTGTGACTGACTCATGAAATCTTTTGAAATCTTAATTTTGTGTTATTTCTCTCACAGCTTACCTTCAGATCACTATGTTGCATTTAGGCTTTTGCAGATGTGTCCCATCTACAGCCCACAGATATCTCCAGGCAGCTATGAAATTAACCACACATTTGGATAAGACAACGTCCATTTGTGGCTACAAAATCAAGAGGGTGGATACCTCCAAGGACAATCCTCACTCTGAAATGACTTTCTCTGTTAAAAATGTTAGGGCAAGGTTTCTCATCACTGTTCACAGAGGCAGGCTTTCTTCCCTCCCTCCTTCCCAGACTGCTGCAATCATTACATGTCTTTGGCAAGATTCTAGTAATGCATGTAAAGTTGACCTCTGTTAATGTATCCATACTGCTGTATTACCTATTACCTCAATTTAATGTTTTACTTGTTCTCACTTGGGTTTTATAAGCAAATCCCAGTCATGTCACTTCGTGTGCATAAAACATAAATGCTATAGTTTTGTATGTTTGTTTAAGAAGGGAGAGACTGGAAACTATTGACCTCTGTGAATGCAATCCGAGCACTAAACGTTGAATGTCTTTCAGCCTCCCAGGATCCCTGTTAATGTGCACAACACCATCTGACATGCACAACTGGGACTTCATTTTCTGCTATCTTGTAGAACGTTCTGAATTAACAAGATATAATGTTGGATTTTGGATTTTTATTGAAGTTCTCAAGAGGTTATGTTGTTTCCAAAACTAGAACATGGAAGCAGTGTGCCGTAAAGAAAAACACTTAAATTTAGACTGAGAAAGTTTTGGTTCCAACTGGGATTCTTCCATTTCAGTGACGTTTCCTAAATCTTAGCTGCCACAGCTAGGCTATGAAGAAAAATCTGGCTGTGCTGTGCTGCAAATTACACCCATATTTTTCACATTTTAATTTGCATCTATTTAAAAAAACCTTAATCTTAAAATATGGCACCAGAGATGTTTACCTGAACACACATTTCAAGAGAGCCAGAAGCATTCACTGTTATTTTTTTAATCCAAGAAAAATAACATGAATCCTCCCTGCCCTCTCACACATAAGATTAAAATTTTAAATAAGATAATGAACGTGAAATGTTAGCTCATGGCAGAGCACAACGAATGGTATCTATTATTATTAGCTTATGATCAATTATCTGGAAGCAAGATCCTGTAACTTGGGAAACTGATCCCTCCCTTACAGGATGAAGCTCATGATTCACACAGAGTCATAAGAGGCTAATCTTTGCCTCCATGTTATGCAAGTAAAATGTGTGCAAATTATAAAATAATGGAGAGAACACTGATGTGATCTGCAATTACAGGCAGAACTCAACAGTGTATACAGAATCCTTCTTTTAATAATTAGCAAATGTGATGGAGGTGGAGGTAGAAACTGTCTTGAGCAACATAAGACAATCTCAGTGCAATGACCCAGGACAGGTTTGTAAGATTCTAATTTAACTTTCTAGATCTCTTTCATGAGGTCTAATATAACCTACCAGACAAAGAGGCAGAAGGGCAACCTCAACTGGGCTGTGTGTTCTGTACTTCTTTAGCTGGTGAGCAATCGCCAAAGTCCTGGTATGGTGCCTTTAGCTCACAAGTTCCACCTGTTAGGTCAGTATATTTTCATTCTTTCTTTTTTATTACATATTTTCTTTATTTACATTTCAAATGTTCTCCCCTTTCCTGGTTTCCCCTCTGAAATATCCCCATTCCCTCCCCTTTCCCCCTGCTCACTAACCCACCCTCTCCTGCTTTCTGGCCCTGGCATTCCCCTACACTGGGACATAAACCTTCACAGGACCAAGGGCCTCTCCTCCCATTGATGACCAACTAGGCCATCCTCTGCTACATGTGTACTCTTTGGTGGGTGGTTTAGTCCCTGGGAGCTCTGGGAGTACTGGTTAGTTCTTATTGTTGTTCTGCTGCAAACCTCTTCAGCTCCTTGGGTCCTTTCTCTAGCTCTTTCTTTGGGGACCCTGTGCTCAGTCCAATGGATGGCTGTGAGCACCCACTTCTGTATTTGTCAGGCACTGGCAGAGCTTCTCAGGTCAGTATATTTTCATTCACTTGAGAAGTCTGCCCACAGCTGAAAGGAGCCAAGCCACATTACAGAAGGTGGTGCTGATACACATCTACTTCCCAGAGCAATGCAAGCTGCCATGCTCCTGGGACTTCATTCACACCCTGTTGTTGTTTCTCCAAGTACATTCAGGGTGAAGCTAGATTTCCCTGGTGGCAGATTGCAGTTTGGTATTATTAGAAAGTGTTAGTTAAGGTTGTCGAAAACCCTTTGCTCTTCTCTGCCCTTTGCCTGTCAATATTTATTGATGCTCCATGGTGTCCAGAGCTGCATTTCCCTCATTCTTCTCTTGGTCAGCAAGATCCCTCTCCAATTCTGGTTTAAGAAAAGGATTTCTTTTTCTTCCAAAGCAGTAACGTTCATCACATCTTTAAAATGTATTGCAAGCCACTGCACATTTATTCATTGTAGGGCAGAGACATGTGTGGACTTGTCAGAAAAGTCTTCTTAGCCCCAAATCATATCTCAGCAGTGAATGCGAAAGCCTAGGAAGAGGGTATGAATGGCAGCTCCTCCTCAGAGCATTCTTTCCAGAGGGTAGTGGAACTTGTTTCATCTACAGAATCCCTTTTGCTTCTGGCAGTCAGTGTTGGGAGGATGAGCACCAAGAGGCCATTGGAATGAACTTTCTGTTCATGTGAGAGTGCAGACAGAGAGGAGTAGGTGGGAATGACTCAGTGAAAGAAGCAGGCATCTGCTTGCACAGGGAGACTGATATGATTCACCACCTGCTCCTCTGAGCAGGGATGTGACTCACTGTTAAGAGAGGCTGGTTTCGGCTGGTTTCTAAGGCAACCACCAAGGGGCAAGCAGCAGCAGCTTATGTGAACGTAGCTTCATGTGGTCACTCGTTCCCTTGTCTAGTGACTTCCATACTTGGCTGGTTACCTCCCAAGAAATGCTTTCATTTTTTTTTAAATGCCATTGCAGGGAGAGGAAAATGTACTCTCTGTCTCTTTCTCCCCGTCTCTGTCTCCTCTGTCTCTCTGTCTCTCTGTCTTCTCTTTGTCTTCTCTGTGTCTGTCTGTCTGTCTGTCTGTCTTCTCTCTCTCCCCCTCCCCCCTCTCTTTCTCTTTCTCTTTTTCTCTGAAGAATATTTATTTATAGATGCACACATGTTAGTAGCAAAGGCCTTTGTCTGTCCACAATTAACAACTGATTCCTGTTCTGAGACATCTTGCACACTAGCCCCATTGAAAATGCCCTGTTGTGCAAGAAGGAAGGATTCAATTAGAACACTGTAAAAGAGAAAGAAAAATATTGAGTCTTGCCTGCCATGGTGGTTTAGCATTCAGGAGGTAGAATGCCAGTCATGGATAGAGAGTCTCTATCTCAAAAAAAAAAAAAAGTACCAACACTATGGAATCTAGTTACATGATCATGACTCACATGTATAGTGCTTCCAAAATGCTTGCTAAAATCTGGTCCTTAAATCTCCCCAGAAAGCCCATACGTTAAGGACTTTGTCCCCGGACTTATGATCCTGAAGCCTGTTGCAAACTGCTGAAGGTGGAGGTGTAGCCCAGTGAGAACTACTGATGGAGAACAGGTAACAGAGGGTAGGAAGATCTCCAAGGGGATGGTGGAACCCTAGTCACTTTCTCTGACTCTCTGTTATGCTTCCCAGCATCAAGAAAATGGTTAAGTTTCTCCGCAGGAGATCCCTATGTATGATGCCCTGCCACATACTCAAATGCAATGAAGCCATTGGGGCCAAAGATTGAAGGACTCAAAGCTGTGAGCCAAAGGCCACTTTTCCTGTTCACAGTACCCCTTCCCCCTACCATTTTGCTACAATAATGAAAAACTACCTAACAGAATAGACATATAAGGAAAATATCCATAAATCTACTTCATTCTCCTCCCAGCAGAGCATATGTGTTAGGACTTAGGGGTAGGAGCTTCCCCGAATGCAATGCTCTTGGAACTCAAGGACAACAGAGACATCAGTTCCTATGAGCAGAGTGACATTTATGGATTGTACCAGAGAAGAAGACTTTCCACTCTACTAGGCTAGTCAGGGTACCAATTGGCCCCACAAGATAGTCTATAAGTCCTTACTTAACCCAA
This sequence comes from Montemys delectorum, assembly GCA_019843815.1. Taxonomy (NCBI): domain Eukaryota; kingdom Metazoa; phylum Chordata; class Mammalia; order Rodentia; family Muridae; genus Montemys; species Montemys delectorum. The sequence goes on along the minus strand of JADRCD010204613.1, from coordinate 10,385 downwards.
CCAATTGAATAAAAAGTTTGAACATAATTATTATCTTGTTTGGAAGTAAAAAACTGCTGCCAAAAACACTCTAGAAGTTCTTCATCGAAAAGATGAACTTTCCCACTTTCATTTAATTTGTGCTTATCAATAGTTATTGATGGCTTCAAATAACATTATTATAGACAATGATAAAGAAAGCACCAATTTATCCAGTTTTGAAATTACCACACTTCTTGACTTTGACTTCGTGTGTTTTATATTTAACAAAATTTTATTAGGTGTTTTCCCCCTAAGATTTTTCTTATACAACTAATTCTGTTGTTGAAAAAGCAAGATAGTACTGTGCATACTTTAAGGGTAAGAGCACTCCGAAGAACCAATGCATTTATCCTTATGTTCAATAGACTTAGGCAGTTGCCTGTATAATACATAATTCTACATCAAAATTGAATAGGGCATATGTCTTTTGGGGAAAACAAGGGAATGGAAACTCAGAAGGCTTTACTGTATGGTTGCATTTCACAGTATGGATGCTTTTGCCAACAAGGGAAAAACAAGCTCAATGGATATTGACCAGGGCAGATTTGCAAAAACATTACAGCACAGGTTGTATCAGGTTGTAATCTATCCAGGTAGATGGTAGAAGCCAGATTAGTGGATGCCTTGGAAGGTCCTAGCAATTACCACTAAAAGGATACAGTTCCTTCTCTTTCATGGTAGGTAACTACCTGCATTCCTTGGACCCCCCCTCCTCCATTGCTCCCTCTGTCCCTTCCTCCCTTTCTTCCTTCCCTCCTTTCCTTCCTGTCTTGTTTCCCCTTCCCTTCCCTTCATTTCTCTTCCCTTCCTCTTTTATCCCTCCCTCCATAAAAAATGGAGTGTGGCCTTGGTCAGTTGTCACCAGTTATTCAGCAACATTCTGGACCTGAGATCTGAGTATTTCAGTTCAATCCTAACCAGACTTTTGATCTCTAGAAACTATCACTTTCTTATCGATCATGCCAAATGGGAAGGAATTCCCTAGGCTTGCAACTTTCCTTTATATTACACACTCATTCCATCAGGGGATTTTGTCCTCTCCTACTTGAAGGCTTTATTAGTTTCTTAAGCATGTTAATCTTGTCCAGAGCTTACCTGATGGTGGTATAATTTCAGGGGCCCCGGCACAGTTTCCTTGCTTCTACACTTGGCTGGTTTGCTGTTTCATTTTTATAGAGTGGCATAAGAGTGCCACTCTCTGCTTACTGGCCTCCTTGAGAGAAGTCCTTTTTTTTTTTCTGATGTGCATCTCCACTGCCATTATTCATTCTGCCATTGCTGGTTGGAGCCTAATCAACCACAAACTAAAAGTTTTGAAACCATGAGCCAACATAAGGAACTTAAACCTTGCTGCTTTAAGTTGATTGTCTTACTTAGGTATTTTGTCACAATGACAGAACACTACCTTATACACATCTCGAAGATTTTAATTCATTCATTAATGAGAAAAATACTATAAAATTAAAACCTATTGAAGGGTAAAGTTAAAGTAGCGTGTGTGGTTTGTGTGTGTGTGTGTGTGTGTGTGTGTGTGTGTGTGTTAAATACTGCTTAAATTTAGTAGTTCTCAACTTGTGAATCATGACCCCTACAAAGGTCAAATATCAGACATCCTGCATATCAGATATTTATATTAAAATTTGTAACAGTAACAAAATTACAGTTATGAATTAATAATGGAATAATTTTATGATAGGTGGTCACCACAAAATGAGGAACTATACTGAAGGGTCACAACGTTAGCAAGGTTGAGAATCACTGATTTAAGTGAATCAGGGTTGCAAGATTATCATACTGGATTCAGACAGTAAATCAATTATTTGACCACATGATTCTTTGTATTTCTGTGGTCAAAGATCATGTCCAACACTTACTTATAACTCATAATTAAATGCAATTGCTTAAAGACAATGAAATTCATGGAAGTGCCATTAAATCAACTAACTCACAAAGGGGTATACTGTGAATACCAGGTCCTCCACTAAGGAAATTCATGGATCTCTCTGGATCATTTTAAAGGCTTCTGGGATGCTTTCTTCCAAAAGAAGAAATATGAGAGAGAAGAAAAACAAAATGAGGTTTTCTGGACAGAGCTAGTTTATGACTGTTTTCCTGAAGAAATAATGAACTGCAAACCTTTTACAAACAAATTTTTAATAAACATTATTATTTAAAAACATTACATATAAAAATCAACAAATTGTAAAGATGTATAAATCTGGGTTCATAATTTCAATGAGCATTTTACTATTTAAAAAAAAAAAGGCTTGGGTTGAGAAAAATGTCTAGTCATTCCTTCTGGGATTTGTGAGTTTCATTATAAGTCAATCAAAAGTTCTAAAATCAAACTAAGATAGGGCTACACTCAAAAATTCACAGTTCAATTGGTTTCTTAAATCCAAGTGAGTACCAACAAAGGCAGTAAAACTACAGTGTGGGCTGCCTCCTGAATCTTCCATCCTTTGGATGGGTTTGGTGAGTCTTTGATTCCACTGGCCATAGGACCTTCTTAAAATAAGAGATGGCTCAAATACTCCAACAACTACACAGAACTCAAAAGCCCCTGCAATAATGGTTATGAGTCTGTGGGGGACAGGGGGTTCAAGCAGAGAGAGAAAGGTAGGATAATGGGTGTCCTATGTTTATCATGTTTGTATTCATTGGACTACGAGTTGGACACGCTGAATGGACATCTAACTGAATGAATTCATGTTACATTGAATTTTTAAAAAGACTCACTTCCTCCATTCTTTAGTCCTTCACACTCTGACAGTTACGAAGCTCCCCTTTTGTCCTTATGCCTCTGGTATGTATTTTAGAGGGGTTTTCAAATCCTTTGCCCTTCGCCCTTCCCCATGTGGCTGTGGCTTCCTCTTCAGAAGCAGGCAACTTAAGGATGCTCTGAGAAGTCATCAGAGAGAACTGATAACACAGAATGTGATTTTCTGTACATCTTAGAGTATTTGCTTACTTTTTAAGTATTCTTTTTCTTTTTTAAACCAGGAAGTCACATTATAAACCACAAACAGAACTCATTCCCAAAGGCATCAGAGCTAAATTTAGAAGCAACTTTTAGGAACAGTCAGCAGGTGCAGCCACATTTGAATCTTTTCTATGAACAATGGTGTGAACAACAAATGTAAGCACAGCTATAAAAATAGTTGTCAACTGCAGGTTTTCATCAGAACCTCCCTTCTTCTGGGAGCAAATGAGGACTTTGAAAAAAGGTGTGGACTTATCATTGAAGCAGCCAGAGAGAAGGTCCTGATCTGAGTCACTGGGATCTGGCCTCCAATATCACAGTACGCTAGCTGCTCTTATTTGTACGTGGTGAGTTTCCCCCTTAGAACAATGTTTGAATCATTGGCATTCACAAAACAAGTCATTTGCTACAGAGGGCGCATCCCTGAAGCACATTCTTGAATGCGAAAGGAAATTAATGCATGCAGTGCCTACTCAGGCATCCCCAACTTGCCTTCTCAAATTGGAAGGATAGCGCCACAAGTATTTTATAGGAACAGTCTCTGAATGGGAATATGATTATGACTAACATTTGCTTTACCCTTTGTGGTTTGTAAAGTGCTTCCAGCTTAAGATGTCAGCTTGGATGGGTTCCTGAGATGGGCCCTGTGGAGGAGGGAGTGAAGATGGCTAGGTGAGCTGTCGTTCCCAGTGATAATTTTCCTGGCCTTTGCTGGAGTGAGCCCTCCCAGAATAGTTTCTCTGGGGAAAGATTACAAACTGTGGTGTCTATAATGCTTCAGAGCACCTTCATTGCAATGTTTGCTTTACATGAATCAACACTGAGTTACGTACTATATTAGAATTAGTTGTAAAAACTGAAAACTAACTCAACTTGAAAAATGTCATTTTTCTAAATTACAAAAGATCCAGAAATCTATGGGTTTTTTTTGTTTTTGTTTTTGTTTTTTTTGTGACTACAGATTTTGATCAGCACTACTATTGGTCAGAGCCTCAACAGACATTCAGCTGTATGTCCCTCTACCTTGGGAAGACTAGGTTAACTCGTTTGCATAGTCAGTGCCATGTTAATACAAATGTTGTCAGTGCTCCCCATCTCTAGAAGACAATAAAGTGTCTGCCCCCTAAAACTAATACATAATTGAAAAACTGGGCTCACACACACATACAATTGCTTTCATGCAAAATTTTGCAGGTCTAGAAAAAAAAATAAGAATCCATTTCTGAGTAAAGAAATTTACAGCAACCTTGACAAAGTCCAGTTTGTACTGGGTCTTGAAAGGTGGACATGCTTTGTAAGGACCAGGGAGAAAAGATGTCACAAGGAGTGGAAGTACCATGGAAGACAGAACAATCGGGGGCTGCCAGGGTAAATGAGATGCTAGGAACTGAAGCGTGGTCATGAATGCTTCACATCAGGGAACCCCACCAGTGAACACATCCTCTGTGGCTCTCATGCTTCTTTATCCTGAATATAATCTAGGAAAGGCAAGCCACCTGAAATAAAATTAGAATATAGACCTACGACTTGTATCAACAAAGAATCACAGTCCATATGTAGATAAGGCTTTGTAATTTCATAAAGCTTAAAGCTGGCTCCCACTTGTGTTCTGGCAGCAATTGCTTCATTTTCTGTTGTAAAGAAATAAAGGGTTCTTATTAAAAACTATTATATTATATATATTATATTATATTATTAAGCAAAATGAATAAAGTAAACAACCAAATTCAATATCTTAAGTGTAGTATTCACACTTTATGAAGAATTATATTCTTCTATCTTCATTGTCTGATGTATACATGCATATATTTTAATGTATCAGGGATATGTTTCTACTCATTGAACATTTTCAATGGGTGATTATTCTGCTACAGTAGCTTCTATTGTACAGACATATCATAATTTAGATGACTTTTTTTCCTATGGTTAGACAACTGGATAATAATATACTTTATTTGTAAATAGAAAGCATGATAATGAACAGCCTTACAATGGAACCTTTGTACATATACGTAAACGGTTCCTTAGAGTCAATAACCAAGCTACCGTATTTTGTTTCATTGTGTGGAGCAGTGTGGTGTGATGGAGGTGACAGTGGTGGTGTGTATTCTAATTCTATTCCAGACGTGTAGCTCCCTCGGTGCTCACCTGTAACAAGGGCATATTACTGCTCAGAGAAAATGATACAATCTTGAAGGAAGCATGCAGCATCACTGACATTCGGGCAGAGACATTAAATCACAAAGACCTGCATGTAGGGAGTCCTCCAAAAGATAAATCTTTTACCCAGAGAAGCCTTTCTTTATCCTTGCATAAGAATCGATTGCTATTCTCTGCATCACGGCTTCTTCTCCATTACCACCCCAGCTTTGAAAACACTTCCATCTCCCCCGAATATAAGCCATCGGAAAGGTGAAGGTTTGCTGCTATTTTTCATTATGCTGAGGCCAATCACAAAGGCATACTGTGGCAATCACAGACACTAACCAGGCAGTAAGTAAGGGCAATTTCATTACAAGTGCACACTTGCATTTTATGCCTCTTAATCACAGTTACTGCTCCCTCAAGCAGTGCATGCTTCCAGCTTGTGTTCTGACAATACCTTCTTTGTCTGAGGAATGCTGCAGTGGAGTAAGTGGCCTTTATTAGTAGGAATGGTTCCCTAGCATCTGACACAGCAACAGTATAAAGTGACTCTGTGTGGGTTACATATGTGCCTTTGCTGCATGTGGCCTTATGCAGAGAACAATGTTAATGCCAGTCACGGACATTTCTGGCTTAGTGGTTTCATATTTTCTTAGCCTTTGGATGTTTAATGAGGTTCCTCTTATATGCACCTCTTCACAAAACCTGCCTAGTTATGTGAATGGCCAGGATACAGCAGAAAATCTTCCAGCCATGAGGAGCAGCTCAAAGGGAGATGTCTAAATGGCTCACTTGCTGTTTTGTGCTGCTTCTCAAAGCATTTACTAACCTGAACTCATCATTACTGAGCAAAGATCATAAATTAAATTAAGTTAAATGACATGTTCAAAATTCTGGCCTGTCAGAAATATCATCAAATGGAGATTCCTGAGTTAGAGTGATAAAGAAATCAATTGCAAGGCCAGTGCCTCCTTAAACTCAGTTTCCAGGTTTTTCCATGGTACCAATCTTCCTGGCTCAGCATTTACAGAGAGTTCTTAACCAAGGTTGTCTCTAATTGAGTCAGATGCCAAATGTTGTGAACATTCTTAGAAACGACATTGACCCGAGGGTCGTTTGAGTGAAAGACTTTTCTGTGCAAGTGGTGGAAAATGAAGGGAGCTGAGAGATATTACTTGTGGGTGAAGTGTACAAAATGCTGATCTCACATTCTCAGCATCAGGGGTCTGGTGCAAAAGATTTCTCAAGAGATCTAGAGCTAACCATCACCACAGTTGATGGCCTCATTATACCGAAGACTGTAAAAGAACTGGTGCTAGAGCCTACGGATCAGCCTTGCTTATAGATAAGGGTGCAGATATCAAAAGCAGCGTTCACTGATGAGTGACTATTGTGTGTCTGGTATTTTTCTTATCAGCTCTTTGAGAATTTCGTACAATGTTTAGGAAACATTCACCTCTCACATCCAACTCTTTCAGATTTTTTTTTCCTTTCTCTCCATGTATTTCACGTTGTGCCCTCTTTTTTATTATTTTTATAAACCCAGCAAGTCTAATTTGTGCTGCAGGTATGATCTTGGGTGTCTATCTTTCCATTAGAGTTTGATTGACTTATACCAGGGATCACACCATTCTCCCTCTTCCAGCAGCTACCAATTACCAGTAGATTCTCAGCTAGAGATTGGACTCTGTACCCACCTCCCTTCTCCATATCTGAATTTGGTCTGGAGTGAGCGTGTACAGATCTTGTAGATTCTGCTGTAACATCGGCCATAACTTCTCCAAGTTCATCTGTGAAATTACCCAGCTGTGTGTTCCCAGAAGATTCTGTTTTCTGGTAGTCATCCATCTCCTCTTCATTTTGTGATCTGCCCAATCCGTCTTTCATAATGATCTGAGTTTTGGGAGGTAGCCGTGTGATATGAATGTTTCATTTAGAACTGAACATTTGGCAACTTCTTACACTATGCATGTTGCTCACTTGTAGGTCAGCAAATAGACACTTCTCTGATGAAGGTTGAGATCTAGATGAACCATTCTATGGGTATAACAAGTCTCTGAGAGTAAGTTTAATATTATGTCTACTTAGCAGAAAAATAGTAATAGTTTATCTTCTAGGGCCTATCACAGATGCCTAGTCCCAGGTTTTTGGCTAGCTAATAGTGCCAGATACAGGTTTCATCTTGTGGAATGGCCTTAAATTCAACCAGAAATGCTTAGTTACTCCCATGCTTGGGCCACTGTTGAATCAGTGAACATGTCTTGCTTGATCAGTCATTATTGTAGCTGTCAGTGTTCAATTTATGTAGAATTGGTGTTTCCCAGATATTTGTGTTAAGGGGTTTGCATATAAAATAGCAACAGATGTGTCATAGTGGCATAGAAATGATCGGAGGAGTAATAGTACTAATACTTATGCTTTACTGAGGTCTTGCTAGTGGTAGATACTGATTGCAACATTTCAGTGAGTCTAACAACCTTAGAAAGCAATCAGTGTCTTCAGATTGTATGGATGTAGTGGCTGATGTTTGGAAATATCAAATAGGCAGCCCAAACCAGTCATAAGACAGTTGTCAGAGTTGGGAGCCAGTATTTTATCTCTCTAGAAGTCCTAGATTCTGTTGTGTTTCTTTTGAAAATTAAACCAGTTTGTGTGCTGCTGCCTTTAGCAAATCAGTTTTTGTAGATTTAATATCCTTATCATAAATCAAGGATAGTAATGCTTTCCCAAACTACTGCACAGGTTTTGTTTCAAAGAAGAAATAGGGTAATGTATGAAAATACTCCTTGTTAAGATTCTCATGGGCAATCCTGTATCTGATTGTTGAATTTAATGTCCTGTTTATGCTAAATGCTGAACAGATCTTAAATGCACATGTAAGGTAATATCTTTACCAGTGAAGCATTGTCTCTTTCTTTGAGGGATTTATAACTCAGTATATTAGGTAAGATTTATATGTATAAAGCAGACTAAAGGACTGGAGAGATGGCTCAGTGGTTAAGAGCACTGGATGTTGTTCTAGAGGATCTGGGTTAGGTTCCCAATATATGGTAGCCCACAAACAAGTGTAACTCTATTTCCAAGGGATCTGTTGCTCTCTTCTGGCCTTCACGTTCACTGTACAGATGTGGTATACATGCATACATGGTGCCGAAGTACTGTACACACCAAAATAAAAATAAATATTTTACAAATGCAGAATAACCTTTTGTGGCAAGATTTGGCAGGTACAAGTTATGAGTTACGAGAGAAGTTCCTTGAAGTAAAAGGTCTGGGCGTTGAGAAAAGGGGATTGCAGATGGGGCTTGCCTTGGTACCTGAGCTGCAGGGATGCCAAAGCTATGGGCAAGTTGAAAAGCATAGAGGCCATTTTAAAGATGAGGTATCACATGTCAAAGGACATGGGGGTAAGCTGTGAAATTTATTTACAAATTGGTAAATAAGTATCATTAGTTGACTGAAATAGCCATTTTTCATTTAGTAAAATATGTAGGAAAAATAAACATTGGATAATCTGGCAGACATTATTATTCCAAGTAAACACAGCATCCAATATCTAGAAATCCAAAGAATATAAAAAATGACACCAAAGAGCCACTCTTTATCTCATATCAATTCATACTGATGTGAATGTCCTTAAAACTACCAAACTGTACATTTAGTAATGGCTATGATCTCTAAACATTAAACATATCATGACAAAAATCATACCAATACTCCTTAGAGAAGTGGCCTGTCTGAATTAGATGCTGAAGCCCAAAATTCTTTTATTTATTACATGCATCCTGCTTGTCAGCTGGCTGCTTTTCTTTTCTTGTCATGTATTGGCTTATAATTTCTTTCTTTTCATTATGTTGGTTTACTTACATTTATTCTCTGTGTGTAGATGTTTTGTCTAACTTCATGTGTATACACCACATGTATACCTGGTGCCTGAAGTGGTCGGAAGAGGGTGTCAGAACCCATGGGAAGAAAATTATAGATGTTCATAAGCCACAATGTGGGTATTGGGAACCAACAGCAGTTCCTCCATAAAAGTAATGAGTTCTCTTAACTATGAATCCAGCTCTCCAGTCCTGTAATTTATTTCTTTTTGGCCTTTGTGTCTCCAGTTTGTAGGGTCCAGCAAATAGCACATATTCAATATACTGTGGATGAGTTAAAAGCTTCCAGTAAACAAAGACTTGAAGTGAAGTGTACTTTCCTCACAACCTTAAAATCTTCTTCAATGACACTGAAAATAAAATTTAATAAAGATGTCATTACTAAGGATACAAACCCCATAGGCCCTGGGCAAGAAGTAGTTAAATGGTGATGACTACATCTTCTGCAGCCACTGAGACTTTTTAAAAAAGAACTCATACATCACAGGAAGCACGATAGCACAGTCAATAACTGCTGTACAGATAAGATTTTTTTTTCAAGTAAACTCAATCTGTAAATTGTTCTCTGCTGGGTGAAAAGCCAGGAAGACCAGCAGAATTCTCCCCATTACTTCAGCAGATAAATCTCACATAGAATAAGAAAAAATAGAAAGAAACCTTCAGGAAGACATCCCCAAGTAAAAGGCAGAGGAGACTTCAAATGGTTCAACATTAACTTATGTGGTAGTCAATTCAAATGGAAAGGAAGTGTGTGCTTGAAAGATAGAAATGAGATCCACAAAGACACTGCCAGTGAGGCGACGAGTTGTGTGCTTTATACATTGGTCCTGCTAGAAGGAAGATAATACTTCAAGTCAGGCCAGTTCCAGACACAGAAGAAAAGAGATACTGGGATACCAGGAGAATCACAAGTGCCTGAGATTGTCATCCTGACTTGGTTAAGTGCCTTTGCCGGTCTCTAAGAGAGGTAGGTTGAAAGGAAGATTAGAAACAACTTAAGAGGAAATACAAACACTTCCAAGCCTTGTTCCCATTTACTGTAGGGAACTCCTTTATTTATCTTAGCTTGAATGGAGGAAATTTGTCTATGATCTTCATCAAATTATAATTTAAAGTAATATCTTCAAGTGTGGTTATGCTGGTATTAGGGCTGGCTTCTGACTCTTTGTGCCATATTTTTTATCTTGTCCTCAACACTACTTTGAAATATTTGCATAAAGAGCTGCATAGGCCAATTCTTAGAGCTGCATAGGCCAAGACATCAAGCAACTGGTCAGTAGTCTGAAAACATTTGGTAGCAATATCTTAGAGGTACAATGTTTGGAGTTGCATTTGTGATTTGTGAGGCCTGA
>JADRCD010204612.1:2338-43119 GCA_019843815.1 Montemys delectorum | reverse complement strand
AAAAAAAAAAAAAAAAAAAAAGGAGCCATTCTCCAAAACATAACTCCAGCACATTTGTAGCTGGTGGCACCAGCAGAAGTCTTCCCTCCCGAGAGTTTATGAAAACACTTCTTGCCTGGGCCACACCAAGCAGAGCTGAGAAAGGAACACTTTCTGGATGACAGTGGGGAGACAGGAGACCACGTGTGCTAAGTTTTAGAACGGCACCCCCTTCCCTGTGGCCTTCACAGCCACTGTCCTGTTAGGCTCCAGGAGACTGTGTGAACACAGGCAACCCACACATGTCCTCCACCCTCCTCCTCTTGGGAGCTGGTCAACGGAACTCTTTCTGGGAGGTCTGATCCATCCAAGAGAACAGGCTCCCACGCTGAGACAGACATCAGGGAGACTGTCTCCTGACAAAGGATGCTGACAGTGCTCTTCCACGCTCACAGAGTTTACAAACACTGGATGCTGCACTCCTCTAAAAGGCTCTAAAGAACCAAGGCTCCCAAGGACAGTCTTAGCACAAAGTCAGAACACGCAGCTGTGAAAAGGACGTGGGGATTTCATAAGTTATTGGAAAACAAAGTTCAACTATGAAACATGACTAGTGGGATGTCAAAAAAAAAAAAAAATCAGCAAACATTGTGGGCTTAAGCACTTGTTTGCCTATGTGAGAGAGCTAGACCTGAAGAGAGTTTCAGTGGAAAGTCAAACCAAAAGGTCAAAGCCAAAAGAATATACAAAGAAAAACACAATTATAAAAGACAGAAATGAAAATAAAATTTCCAAAGATGCGGTTGTTATTGACTTAGTGCAAGCATGTAATCCACACTGAGAGACCCAAACATTAGAGTCCTCACCAACAACAGTCTAGACCAGTGGGGCGCAACCCCCACAGGACTAGCAAAATTACACCTATGAAGTAACAACAAAAATAATGTTGTGGTTGGGGGTCACCACCACATGAGGAACTGAATTAAAGGGTGGCCGCATCAGAAGAGTGAGACCACTGGCCTTCTAACCTATACTCGTCACTGGGAGTTATCCACACAGAGTGCAACTGCTTCAACTCAAATCACTGCTGAGTGCTTCGGGGTATGCTAGCTTGCCTCGATGACTCCGTACTGTATCATTCACAAACCATAGCATCTTTCCATACTTCATAAGAACATCAGACTGTGCCTATTCATAGACAATGGTACTTGCATTCACTTGACTGTCTACAATGCACAATACAGATCTGAATAATTACAGCCTTGGGTTACACAAGTAATTCCAACAAGTTAGCATTTTTTCTGAATTAAACAAGGTGCCTCTATTCATTAAAAATACATTCAAGAAAACAAAGAACAGAATACAAAAAAATTCACTGTTTAGGAACTTGTACTCTGTTCCTGAAAAAGTACAAAACCACCATTCCTCTCTTTAATAGTAAGAATCACGGCATTGTTAAATTTCTTTACTTATAGAAGATTTACCAAGTTTCATATCAATCTCCATGCATGTCCACTATTTGATTTTGCTTCTTTGGTAATGGAACTTAAAGATTAAGAACCCCTGTGCATAAGAATATGTGGGCAGAGCCTTGCTTCTCATGGAAGCAGTGGGTGGGGCTCACCTGAGGTGACTGAAGGGATTTTACAGCTGGAAGTGATGCGGTAGTAGGGCGGGTTATCCATGTGCGTGACGCCGGAGCTGACGGGGTCTGTGAGCTGGAGCTCGCTCACCAGCTCTTCCAGCAGCTGCATGGTTTTGTCTCTACCTAGATAAACAATGACTTTCTTCACCTGCACGGGAGAAAAGAAGGAAGCTTTTGATCTTGTGGCTTCGTCTGGAGAGGCGGACGTTCTAAGTGTCTGTCTGTCTTACGTGTGTGTGCATGCTTCGGTTGACTTATGTGCATCACGTTCATACACTGCACTGTGAGGAGGTCAGAAGAGAGCATCGGGCCCCTTGGAATTGGAGTTAAGAGTTGGTTGTGCCCTACATGTAGGTGCTGGGAATTGAACCTGGTCCTTGGCAAGAACAACTAAGTGCTCTTAGTTGCCATTGAGACAGATTTTCTTTTTTTATAAATCAAAGTTAAGGCCTTTGTAGAAGAGTGGGGCAGGGGAGGGAGAGGGGAGCTTTCCTCTAAAAGCTCCTTGGTTAAGGGAGAAAGCTTTGGGCTGCCCTCAGGGTAGGGGTGCCCTCTGATTGTTACTCATCCAGCCCCACCCTCGACCCTGCTCCCCCACCCTCACCACTGAGCCTAACAGTGGCTGTATACTTTAACAGCAAGGAAGTAGCCAGAGTGGCTCCACCTCCTGGGCAGGAGGTCTGTCCGTCCGTCGGCCCATCACTTATGTTGCCTACACCACCCTGCAGTGTCAAATCTTTCTGCCAAATCTTTTTTTGTTTGTTTGTTTGTTTTTTCAAGACAAGGTTTCTCTGTGTAGCCCTGTCTGTCCTGGAACTCACTCTGTAGACCAGGCTGGCCTCGAACTCAGAAATCCGCCTGCCTCTGCCTCCCAAGTGCTGGGACTAAAGGCGTGCGCCACCACCACCCGGCTCTGCCAAATCTTGGCGTGCTTTGGGGAGCTGGATGTGCTCTATGCTCATCCTGGACAGTCACCTCGGCCCTCATTGCTTCTATCGTTCTGTTAACATGGATGGACAGTGTTTTCATATCAATTTTGTTTTTCAGCAAACACATATGGGTGTGTTGCCGGCAAGCATGCCTGTGTGCTGTGTGTGTGGCTGGCGCTGTAGAGGCAAGAAGAGTACATTACACTCCCTGGGAATGGCGTTACAGACAGTTGTGAGCCGCCATGTGCGGAAACCAGGTCCTTTCCAAGGGCAGACCGCGGTTAAGAAACCACAGAGCCAACTCTCCAGTCTCAACTGGAGTAAATGGCTTTAATTTAATTAATCTAACTAAGTGCATTTAATGGCAGGAAAGAGCATCCCATGTCTCTTCCCTTTCCATCTATTCCCCCAAACGTTCCCTCCTCTCCAGAAGACACAGGCCCTGAGCTCTCTTATCAAACTGCTGGCTGCAGCCTAGGCAAACCTCAGTTGGTAGATTCTGCATCATCACCTCCTTCTCTCAAACCCCAGCCTTTACCTGGGGGTTTCTCGGACAATTATTCTCAGCATAGCTTTCCTTTGTCCCCCTTACCACAGCTGCACGCATTAAGTTGCTGATCACTCCGGGCGTCATTTCTGTGTTACCTTGAAGTGGAAGGCCCATACTTGTGGAGCACCTGGCCTGGGACAGCGCACGGTGGCAGTGACAGAATGGGTCGATGGCTAAGTCCACAGTTAGATCCTGGCTGTCCTCACCCCACTCTCAGTTGCCTCTTTGGGGCAATCAATCTATACCCTAACAGATAATTCAGTAAATGTGTACATGTAAAGGGGGGAAAAATGGACTCTGAATACATACATAAGGCAAGAGGCTCGGTTCGCTATTCACCCCGCAGATGCTGATCAAAAAGTGCAAAATAATTTTCAGGTTCTTTGGCCAGCCGTCTGCAAGGGTGGTCCACACGTTCTCCACCTCCGACCAGGCCAGCTCATCACCATACTGAAAACAGCACATAAGAGACACTTCAGGGACGCCTGCTTATTAAAAACCAAACTTGTCAATCCACAGTGCTGCAGAAAGCTTCATCTCTTCCAAACATTAGAGGAATGACTGGTCTCCTCCCCCACCCCCCTCCCCCATCACCCCAGGGAATTTAAAGACCAGCATCACCTGTCATCTGGCTTGAATTAAAGGAAGAATGGAGTTTATACTGTAGGTTTTGTCTGTCTGTCCCAGGATGGTCTCGGCATCAGTTTCTAACCTTGGTACCCACTCCCATTCCCAAATGGTGCAGTCATGATGAACACAAACCCTGATACCTTTGCTGTCATGTACATGAGATTGTTCAACACCATGGCGGTAGCCTGTGGGGATCCCCAGCCCTCTCCTCTTAGCCAGCGCCTGCTGGTCACCATGAGCTCTCTGTCTTTCAGGGAGTCATCTTCATCTTCATCCTGCCGCCTCCCCGAGGGCAGAGGTTTGAGATCCACCAGCTCGATGTTGTTCATCCAGGGCAGTAGATAATGAAGCATGGCCTGTCGGCCTGCAGGGTGAGCCGTCTGGATCCGCTGGCTGATCTCTGGTTCAAGGAATATCAAAGAGAAGACCCAACATCATCCCACATGCTTCTGGGCCAATAGGAAGACATGTCAGTCACTTCCCAGTGATAAAAGCCCGGCTAACACAAAGCATTTCTTTTATCTTCTCACACAGTTACTCCCTACGTAGCCCAAGCTAGCCTTGTACTTCACTTTTCCAAGAACTGGAATTGCAGATGTGTGCCACCCTGACCAGCCATGCTTGGTTTTTTGTTTTGTTTTCTTTTGTTTTTTAAATACAAAATGCAGTTGGCAGTTAAACAAATGTTTCTAGGCTCTCGGCAAGATTATAAGATATTGAATACTTGTATGGAAATCAGCATGGTGACTCCTCAAAAAGTTTGAGAAACACTCTACCATCTAACCAATCCAGCCATTGGGTGTATATCTAAAACAATTCAAAACAGAGACTCAAAGCAATACTTGCACATAACAACATAGAAGCAATTGAAATGGCTGTCAGAGGACAACAAACTGTGATGCACAGACTCTAGGATACTATACAGCCAGAAAAGATGGAAAAAAAAAAAACACGCTACATAGAGGAATCCAGAAGACACTGTGCTGAGCAACAAAACCTAGCCACATACATAAAATACCATATGATTCCACTTATCCACAGTAGTCAAATTCATAAAACACAAGGTAGATGGTAGAGGGGACAAAGGGCAGGAAAATGGGGAATGCTATTAAGGGCTGGTTCAATTCTGCAAGAGTATAGGGTTCTAGAGATCTATTTTACACTTAACACTACTGAACTGCACCTCTGAAATGAGCAAGATAACAGTAAGAATAAAGTTTCAAGACAAAGACAAATATTCTGCATGGAGCACCTATGCAGTTCACATACAAACTATACAGTTTTGACATGAAAAGCAAACTCTGACACTTTGAAAGAAATTGAGATCCTAACTCAAGTGTGTAGGAACTAGGGCCATGTCTGGGCTTGACTCCTTCAGGGAGATGGGAGTCTTCCCAGGTTGAAGTGTCACAACATCAACATGAAGAGAGGGCGAACCTCCACTAAAGTTGACAGAAAAGAAATAAGAAAGCCAGGAAATAATAAGTGCCTGGAAACCAAGACAGAGTAGAATGGAAATCTACAGAGAACAGCTAACATCCACAGCTGTGAACAGCCAAGGGCCTGAAGACTAGTGGTCACAGAGCAGCTAGAGCCAGAAGGTGTCCACTAAGTTTCAGACGGAAACCTGACACTCACAGAGGTAAAGGCCTCCTGGGGAGAGGGCTGAGAATGTGAACTGGTGTACAGTAGATTTGACAGTTGATGGTGTGTGACTAGGTACCCAACAAGGAAGGCACTGTGGAGGGGTGCCAAGCTGGCTGTGATGGAGGAGCCAACGAGCTGACAAATTTAAGGTTTACTTTGTTTAAAACAAGAGCCAAACAAAACCAAAACCCCTACATTGTATATGATGTCCTTTTTTTCTTTCTTCTCAAAAGCAAGATCACACCATCAGAAGATTTAAATAGCAAGATAGATGGGTTTGAAAAACCCTTCTCTGTCAGACACGCTTTCTAAAAATCGTCTTTTAGAGCCAGAAGCAAGCTCGGTCAGTAAAATGCTTGGCATGCAAACGTCAGGATGTGAGTGTGGATCCTAAACACAGGGAAGGGAGTGGGCCAAAGTAGCACTATCTTTCATCCTGAAGTTGAGGAGGTAGTGACAAGAGGTCAGCCACCCTGTCTAGTGAAATCAGTGAAATCCTAAACAAACACGGTGGAGAGTGAGTGAGGAAAAGACTCAAGACCCAAGACATCCCTACGCATGTACCATTCAAGCACACATTTGTACACACACACACGCATGCACGCACTCATGCACGGTTAGAGCTTATTGCAAAGAAACAGAAAGCATTTCGTTGGGCAACCTGAGAATATGGCAAGAGTGAGCTCTGGATATGCTCTGGCTAGTTCCTCAGACAACTGGTAATAAGAAACGGAATACAGATGCGGCAGCGGGGACAGCTGACTGAGGACTCCATCCGTTCTCTGAACCTCCAGTTTGTGAGCATAGCGAAACATCTTCGGTTCCAGGATCTACAGGAAAGCAATTTCATCAACTTCAGTTACTTTTTTTTTGTGTGATTCTCTAAGGTTCAGCTCTAATTTGAAAACCAAGAAACTCTTCTATACAGTATTCCAGTTTAGAATCTATATAGTTATTATATTACTATGCTAATTTGTAGTGCTTGGAATGTCTGCAGAAGGTGACCACCACTTGGGAGGCTTTACATTCTGTGTACCTTAACACCAGCAACGTGAGTTCGTGGTACAGTCTGATAGAGGTTTAGCAACTTACTGTGCAATGACTTGAAAAAGATTGATACTCATTTTCCTAGCTAAAAATATAATTGCACAAAATACGTGCAAAAAAAGCCCATTGAAACAGCTCTTGGCTAATCACTGGACACTCTATAAACTATAACTGCCCTTGACTTACAGTACCACAAGCACAGACTGCTTGCTAACTTTCTCCATTACAAAAGAGGGCAAAGATGGGTGGGATTCTCTACTTGTTCTTGCTGCCTGTGTTCTGCTCTAGAGCCCTTAGAAACATCAGCATTCGCTGGGCCATGGTGGCGCACGCCTTTAGCCCTAGCACTTGCGGAGGCAGATGGCTTTCTGAGTTTGAGGCCAGCCTAGTCTACAGAGTTCGTTCCAGGACAGCCAGGGCTACACAGAGCCTGTCTTGAAAAACCAAAAAAAAGCAAAAAACAAACAAACAAACAAAAAAAACAAAAAACAAACAAACAAACAAAAAAACCCATCAGCATTCACTCCAATCCCACTTTAAGGCCTCTTTAAAAAAAAAAAAAATTCAAGGCTTCTTGCCTCATTATCAATTAGTTAAACATTGGATAATAATGATAAGCTAAGAAAAGTTATAGGGATATCATAAAAAGTTAATACAAGGGCTGGCGAGGGCTGGTGGGTAAGAGCACTGACAGCTCTTCCAAAGGTCCTGAGATCAAATTCCAGCAACCACATGGTGGCTCACAACCACTCGTAATGAGATCTGACGCCCTCTTCTGGCACATCTGAAAATAGCTACAGTGTACTTAGGTATAATAATGAATAAATCTTTGGGTTGGAGGAGAGAGGTCGACTGGAGCCAACCAGAGCCAACCGGAGCGAGCAGACGTCCTATCATTCAAATCCAGCAACCACATGAAGGCTCACAACCAGCTACAGTCAGTGTACTCATATATATAAAATAAATAAATAAATCTTTAAAAAACAAAAAAAGAGTTAATACGAGATTACAAGAACAATTAACTCAAAACAAAAAACCCAAACCACTCCATTCTCATCTGTCAAAGAGAAATAATCTTTCCCACACAACAGCCCTAATTGGTGAGTCCTTGTAAATATCAAAATATACTCACATGTGCTAATATAATCCTCTGTAGGGCAGTTCTGAATAGCTTGTATTACATAAAGATTTAAGTATCTATACTGTCTTTTGCTTGTAGTTCTACTGACAATCGGAATTTGGTACCCTATTTTACTATCAATATTATAATGCTTTAATGGTAAAAATACCATTGCGTCAAACTTCGAGTAAAGTTAGATTTTATTGTTTGTACACGAACCTGTAAGAGTTGCATGGCAACTTCATAGATACTTCTAGAAGAGTCGGCTGCTTTAAACAGTATCAGATTTAGAAGCATCACTGTGTCACACTGATAATCCCTGAGGACAAATGTCACATGTTAGGAAAGGCAAGGTTTGGAATGTTCACACCAGCTAATGGACATGGCAGACAAAGGGCAAGGCTGTGGGTGTCTTCTAAGACTACAGGTGACTGCCGGTTTTTTTTTTTGTTTGTTTGTTTTTGTTTTTGTTTTTAAACTACAGGGGGACCATTATCCTTTACTGGCTAAATGTCATTAGCATTAAAGGAAAGAAAAAGACAGGTTTCTTAATATTTCTGAAAGACGGTTTCTTGAAAACAGACACCCAGGGCTGGAGAGAATGCCTCAGCGGTTAAGAGCACTGACTGCTCTTCCAAAGGTCCTGAGTTCAAATCCCAGCAACCACATGCTGGCTCACAACCATCCATAATGAGATCTGACGCCCCCTTCTGGAGCGTCTGAAGACAGCTACAGTGTAATAAATAAATAAATCTTGAAAGAAGAGAGACACCCAAACAGCTGCAAGTGGATCTGAGCAGCCGCGTGTGGACTGGATACCTGTTCTGGAACACGTTGGCAATGGCTCTGAAGCAGCCGGCTGCTACTCTCCGGGAGCCAGTGTAGCATCGGTCCACGGCCCAGTACATCAGGCTGCTCTGATCAGGGTTCAGCTCCAGTAGCAATGTAACTGCTTCACAGCCCAACTGGTGAACCTGGGGGAGGTCGAGAATGCCAGGAAGGGAGTCAGAAGGCAGGGCCTCTGATACAGCATATATTCATTGTCTACCATCACAAAATCCAATCTCCCTTTGTTTAGCTAATTCCCAGTCTACTCACAACATGGGTAGGGGTGGGTGGGAGCGGGGGTGAGGTCGCAGGTGCATGTTTTTTTTCTCCCCTGCAAGCCTTTTTGTTTTGTTTTATTTTTTGTTTTTTTGTTTTTGGAGACTGGGTTTCTCTGTGTAGCTCTGGCTGTCCTAAAACTCACTCTGTAGACCAGGATGGCCTCGAACTCAGAAATCTGCCTGCCTCTGCCTCCAAGTGCTGGGATTAAAGGCATGCGCCACCACTGCTGGCCCCTGCAAACCTCTTTGAGTTTCTCTCTTCTAACAGAGAAAGCCGAAGGCAGTCGATGAATGTGAACAGTACTTATGTGCTTTCAGAAAAATGAATGGTGCTTTCTTCAATGACTCTTTATCAAGTCTTATTAGTATTTGCAATAATTCCATTGTGGGGGAAGATAAGCCACACTTTCTATTGTGAAGCTGGTGTGTGCACTGCGTAACAGCAAGGGCATAGGGTGAGGGGGGAGGGAGGGCAGAGAAGAGTACAAGAACAATTAACTCAAAAGAAGTCAAAACAGTGATTTAAAAAAAAAAAAAACCAGCAAAGGGTACACAGTGCACTCATTTTTAATAGTTATTTAGACTGAATCCTATCGCAAAATACATACAGCACCATATTAATCCTGCACTATATAAGGGTAATGGAAATTATTCACATGAGTAAGAAGAATTCCAACTTTCTTAGATGATACATCCTATTGAATTTCATATCATATGTGTAGGGATAATCTCTTGTGTACTGTGTCTGAGGGCCTATTAGCAAAAGGCAGGAAGACAGGAGCTGGCAGTTCCGGTAGAGAGACTGGCACTCTGGTAAATAGCCAGGCATGGGAAAGCTTGGCACCTGGGCTCTGAGGAAGTCTTAGGTGTAACACAGAGAGGAGGTAACTAACCAGGCATATGGCAAACACAGAATAATGAGTTAAGTAAGTTACAAGCTAGTGGTAATGAGGCCAAGTTTAAGGACATAAGCACTGTTGGTAAATAAGCTTCCAGGTTGTTGCTTAGAAACTTGGGCACAAGGAGAAAAGCCTGTGGTTACACATTTGCTGAGTCGTTTGAGGCAGGGTCTCTCAAATGCACCCAGAGCTCACCAGTGATGGGAGGCCAGCTAGGCAGCTTGCTCTGGCAAGCCCAGATATTTTCTGGGATTATAAGTAGGCCATCACATCAGCTTGGCATTTACCCGGGTGCTAGGGATTTGAAGCCAGGTCCTTAAGCTTGCCTGACAAGTACCTCAATTACTGAGCCATCTCCCACCACCCTTATGTTTTTAATACACATAATTCTATCCTACTTTAAGGAAGACTTATTTCAGAGGTTGACAACTGCAAACAAGGTGATGACAATTTATTATAAAACATCAAAGGAAGCCGGGCGGTGGTGGCACACGCCTTTAATCCCAGCACTTAGGAGGCAGAGGCAGGCAGATTTCTGAGTTCGAGGCTAGCCTGGTCTACATCTACAGAGTGAGTTCCAGGAAGCCAGGGCTATACAGAGAAACCCTGTCTCGAAAAACCAATAATAAAAAATAAAAAATAAAAATAAAAAAATAAAAATAAAAATCAAAGCAATGGTTAAGTTACCTTTTTATCCAGAGAGTCCAAAATGTTATCCAGCCATTTGTACAAATAGCCATCTGATGACAGTCCCACATTATCTGCAACAGGGCCACAACACAGTACAGCAGACATAGCCTTCAAATGATAATATCAGAATTACATTTAAAACACTTAAGAGATCAAAGGTTCCTGCCTAATGAAAAGAGGCAAGGCATTCTCACTCATGTGCATCTCGCCATAATATCAAAGTATTATGTGAAAAATAAATATATGTAACAGTATAAAGATATATACTATTATATAGATACATAATAGTAGTCTCTTTTTTTGTGTGGTTTTGGGTATAAAACCTGGGGCTTACACAAGCCAGGCAGGCATTCTGCTAGTAAGCTGTACCCCCTACCCCAGCAGTAACTTTAAAAGTGACTTTAAAAGTTTATCATCACACTGAATTAACCGTGCATTTTAAAGGTAAGAAGACCAACAGAAAGAACGCTTAATTATGAACAAAATGTATTTCTTAGTGGGAATCCTTAATCCTTTAAGAATACAACAATAAAAATCTTAAGAGATTTTTTTGGAACTCCTTTGCATTGTATTTTACGTACCTAAACAAAGCTATCCGTGTGGCAGACAAACTTACACCCTAACACTTGGTACTCAGAAGGAAGCCTTTTCTGCACATGGTCTCATGTAGTACAGAAATATCTCCTAACACGGTGAGAAGGAAACGAGGGGTCTAAGACGATACCTTCAACGCACAGTATTGATGTCTGTTGATCTGCATATTCCTATCACTGTATCTGTCCAAGGGCGTGAACATGATGCTAAAGGGGCCCGCCCAGTGGCTGAACAGCATGAACAGGCTGTGGCGCAGGCTTTGCTGAGGGAAGATGCTCCTTCTCTGGTGCACTGTGAATAGGAGCACAGGTAGACAGAGTCACTTCTGCTTCCTTTCATTCTGAGGGGCGTGCCAACCTGTCTGTCAGCTACTAAGAACAAACCGAAGGCCACTGGACAGAAAAAGGAAACTGCCTCTGAATACACCTGAAGCCTTCAGGCAGGGTGCCTGCCGCAAGGAGTCTGAGGGGGAGCTTGAGTCAGGACCTGCCTCTTCCTGGCTGTCTGACAAACTCAAGGAAGGCTTTACCACTGGCGGGGGGGGGGGGGGGGGGCTGGATTCATTGCTAAACAAGGGCTTTTTGACTAGTAAAATGCTGTTTCAAAATTTGTATTTTTTTTTCCGCAGTAAAAAAACAATCTGCTTTTGTAAAAAGGAAGCACACCTGACTAATACAGAGGTAGAGGCTCACAGCCATTCATTGAACTGAGTACACGGTCCCCAATGAAGGAGTTAGAGAAAGGTTCTATGGAGCTGAAGGGTTTGCAGCCCCTTAGGACGAACAACAATTACTAACTAGTACCCTCAGAGCTCCCAGGGACCCAACCACCAATCAAAGACTATACAGGGTGGGATTGAATGTTCTGGCAGCATGTGTATAGTAGAGGATTGCAAATTCGATCATCAATAGGAGGAAAGGACCTCGGCCTTGTAAAGGTTTTGTGCCCCAGTGTAGGGGAATGCCAGGGCCAGTAAGTGGGAGAGGGTGGGGTGACAGGCATTGGGAGGGGGAGGCAAAAGGGGTTTGTTCTTGTTTTTGTTTGTTTGTTTGTTTGTTTTGGAGGGGAACCTGGGAAAGGGAAAATGTACATGTAAATAAAGAAAATACCTAATTTAAAAAAAAAAAAAAAAAGGAAGCACACAACATACATTTTGACACGAGGGCAAAGAAGAACAGATCTACTCTAAGCCATGTGTCTTATACGCAGACTGCTGTCTAGGTGCCCCTCGACATTGGTGCCAGAAGCCTGCAGGGCTCTGCAGAACGGTTCAGTTTGGAACCTACCGTTAAGGGGAACTTCTGCCTTTTAAGCTCTCTCCTGCCGCCTTGGTTAGGGTTGCTGTTGCTGCAATGAAACTCCACCAACAAAAGCAACTTGGGGAGGAAAGGGTTCTGTTGCACGCATTTCCACGGAACAGCTTATCATGGCTTCCTCAGGGAAGCCATGACTTTCTTATAGAACCCAGCAGTAGCAGCTCAGGGATGGGAGCACCCACAATGGGCTGGCCCCAGTACAGAGCGGGGCCAGAGCGGGGCCAGAGCGGGGGCCAGAGCGGGGGCCAGAGCGGGGGCCAGAGCGGGGCGGAGCGGGGGCGGAGCAGGGGCGGAGCGGAGCCGGAGTGGAGCCGGAGCGGGGGCGGAGCGAGCGGGGCCGTCCTGAGTTCAAGTCCCAGCAGCCACACGATGGCTCACAACCATCTGTACAGCTACAGTGTACTTATACACATAAAAATAAATAAGTAAATCTTTTTTTAAAAAAAAATGCTCTGCAGATAGATCTTATGAGGCATTTTCTCAATCAAGCTTCCCTCTTCTCAGACGGCTCTAGCCTGTGTCAAGTTGACATAAAACTAGCCCTCACACTTACCCTATATACTCCCAGCATCAGTACGTGTTAAGAAATTCAACAATATCTCAGTAAGATAATGGAAGCTGTGGGAAAAGTGTATAGTAGCAAAACTAAATCTATCTTTACCCTAGTCACTCTCCACACAGAAAATATAAAGAAAAAAAATACTCTCTTGAACCTCAAGTAACATTATTTTCCTTTCAAAGAACAAAGTCAGGCTCCTGTGCTTAAAATTAACAAGCCTAACTATGTACTTAAAAGACCCTGTTAAAAATACAACCCATGTGTTTGAAAGCCAAAGGTTAGTATGGATTACTTAAAGTAACAAAACAGCCATATTTGGGGAGAGGGAAAAGAAACTTATCCTGTACACATAAGGCTTCCAGCCATCTTTTTAAAACACAGTTTGGAAAGAATTTATGACTTGTAAAAGCACAGTTGTATAGATCAATCTTCACAGCACATTTCTCAGTGCCTGCTCAAAAATAGGCATGCATCTGTTAAATGAACCCATCGGCAGCACTGTCCGCTCGCTTTAATTTATACCATCATTTACACTCTTCCTTCAGTCTGCAGGCACAGCTTTATTCTTAGCTATCACTTCGAGCATTACACTCCTGGCTTACTGCCTCTACCACAAACTTGTCTAAGGAGATGATCATTGAAAATCCCCACTGGGCTGATCACTTCTTGATTGCAAGCCCTTGCCGTCAGCATTGTGTTGACATAGTCTCCGAGGATGCTCACAAGTTCGCAGCTTTTAAAAATATTACACTTAGGCATGTGTGTGTGTGTATGTATTGTGGGAGTGGGTGTGCACGTATGTGTGTAGATGTATGAACATCCCTCAGCCTGGTGTTAGTGGCCCCCAGGCGACTTGCAGACCAGTGTGGGTCCCAGGGTAAGACTCGGGTCAGTCTGGACAAGAATGCCTTTCCCCACCGAACCATCATCCCTAGCCTACAAGTTACTTCCTTAAAACCAAGACCTCAAGGTGAGGGAAGACAGGCTGCCTCTTCCCGTTCCAGCAGGCTCTGAGAAACGGAAGACCCTACCCGGAACATTCTGAATGATATTCGCCACTAAGGCACTAAAATGGCATCGGATATCCTTCAGTGTGTCAGAGTCCTTCTCGTTTTCTGCTTCCAGAAGTTGTCGGGTTAAATCTACGTACTCCAAAAGAGTGTTGTTGAGGAAGTGAGTTTCGTTGTCAAGGCCGCCGCTTGCACTGAGAAGGGCGAAGAAAAACAGAGAGAAGGTGTGACTCTCGGCCCCAACTGAAATGGCCACTGTCAGAAGGACACAGAGCAAGCAAACTTGGTATGCATGTGGCAGAATGACACTTTGAAGACACAACTATCAAATGAATGTGATTTTGGCTTCCTTACGTATAAAGAGTAGGTGGTCAGGATTACTTAAATACTTACGTATAAAGAGTAGGTGGTGCTTCTTCAAGCAACTGCAACTTCAACTTATATCATCCAATTTCATACCTAACTTTTACAAAAACTAAATATTACTGCTTCTCCATTCACATGTATAGCTTTGTGGTAAGAAGGTGGGAGGCCTATGTGTGTGTGTGTGTGTGTGTGTGTGTGTGTGTGTGTAGGGGGGGATTCAGGGAGTGGGAAATGTGTCAGTGTAGAAAGGAAGGCCAGTTCCAGTGAGTCTCCTGTCTCTGATGCTCTTCCTAACACATGCTTACACGACTGCTTATCCACCAGGTGTGTATCCTCGGCCTTCTGAGATGACAGGCGTTATTAAAAGGAATTCAAGGTGCAGCACTGTACCTCAGACTGCTTTAGACTCCTAGAGCTGCCCTAAGCCCGCTCTGGAATTCCTAATGAGGCAAGAGATGTATACCTCAGCATCAGGAGCTCCTAAGAGTCAGAAGTCTAGACTCCTGCCTTGTCCTGTCAGCTCTTGGCTATATATCCAGGCCTATGACAGTATCTTTCAATGAGAGCCCATAGTAGGCACTAGGCCTAAAATGACCCTATGTACAATAAGTGCCTGCTATATAAATCAAAGGGTACTTCATTTCTATTTACCAAAGTCAGCTCTCATTATATTGAGGGAGAACTTATTTCTACATTAATATTTTTAAGATAAAAAAAATTTTTTTTACTAGTTGTATCATTAAAAAAATCCTGATCATATAAAAAAAATGGTAAGATGTCTGAAAGGCTATATTGAAAATATCTATCTGTAAGAATAAACATGTGCTGAATTAATGGATGACCTAGCTTCTGACTTCTGTGCAACGATATTGTTTACCTTCAAATCGTGAACAACTAGTGGGCTGCAACCTACACTAGACAAGAACATCCATTCT
This sequence comes from Montemys delectorum, assembly GCA_019843815.1. Taxonomy (NCBI): domain Eukaryota; kingdom Metazoa; phylum Chordata; class Mammalia; order Rodentia; family Muridae; genus Montemys; species Montemys delectorum. The sequence goes on along the minus strand of JADRCD010204612.1, from coordinate 28,097 downwards.
CTTAAATATCTCCTGAGTGGCTTCTGTACACACCAGGTACATAAGGTCCCGGTCTCCCTGGCATTTAAAATGTCCCCTGGGATGGAGGACACAATCCACAGCAGTGACAACCTTTGATTGATTTTCTCTTAGAAAGAAAAAAAGAATCAAAATAGCTTTTTTCTAAAACAATTACTGCTCAGTCATGGGTCTAGCTTCTGCAGTTCATTTTCAATATACCAATGTTTGGTCGTTATCCAAACCAGAGGCATGCAAAGAGGCTCCATCCTCTACTGCCATGTTAAAGGGACTGCGAGAGGCTCACGTTATACACATTCTTGCTTTGTCATCAAGTCCACAAAACTCAATTTTATTTCTCATATGTTCTCTTTTGCCTTCCATTTGACATGAAAGAAAAGCGAATCTATGGCTTTAAAACTCTCTTCCACAGAGCCTCTATTTTGAGAGTCTGTCACAAGCTCCTGATGCTAGATTGGAAGCGTGCTAGGCATGTTCAGAAACAGCCAGGACAAATGCCTGCACACATTGTTATTATGCTTGTTAAACTCCTGACCTTTTCCTTCCATCAAGACTTCTCTCCAGATTCCTTTGGTGTACAAGGTCAGATCCATTACTTTTGCCTCAAAGATCAGGTGACACCATTACCCTCCAAAGGAAACTGTTCGCTTTCCCTCAAGGGACTTGGTCCTAGTGTCAAGAATAGCTCCGGGATTTACGGCTCATGAATGGTGGGTAAACAGCTGTGAGCTTCATTTGTAAAACTCACAATTTCCCCAGCAGGATCAACCACAGTACTTCAGAAGACATTTGCATACCTTGTTAATAGTTAGCCATTGAACATGTGAGTTTTTCTCAACCCCAGAAGGTTATTTATCATCAAAGTGGGGCAAGAAAAGTCCACACTATTGCCTTTTCCTGGAAATCAAGGCTCCAACAAAATATCAAAGGCAAGGGCATATTAGAGCTAGTTTTTGACCAATCTATTGCTGATTGCAGATTTTCTATTATTATTACTATTGTTATTATTTTATTATTATTATTATTACTGTCATTGTCATTCTATAACTCAGGCTAGTCTCAAACTCAAGGCAATGCTGCCTCTGCTTCTGGTGGTACAGTTTCTAATATTCTGGATGCCTCTTTAATTGGTAAATAATATTCACATATGTTGACATGTATATTAGGTGAGTGTTTTTGTTGCAATGGTGCTTTTCTGTTTTTGCATATTCCAAGGAGGAAACAGTCTCTAATCATCCTGAAGTTTTGAATGCCAGAATCCCATACCCACCTGTGGCTAATGACACCAGCATCCGCCAGCAGTTCAAATATCCGTACCAGCTGTACTCGTAAAATGTCTCGACGCCTGCGCCGTTTCATATTCTGTTCCAAACATACAAAGATGCGAATTAGGAAGACACTCCAGTAAACTCATAGGAACCTGCCAATGTGACTTGGAAAGTCAACAGTATGAATGCCGGGGAGAGATGGGGGCTCGTCACCGTTACACAGATTGTGCCGTACGGATGCCTAGGATGATGCTGGCTCTGGTCTCAAAGGGACAGGTCTAGGGATGGTGTGAAACTAAAGAGCCAAATCAAACCACGTGGTCTTTTATAAGCCAAATCCTGCCTATGTGTGGCAGAAATAAAACCCTACAGTTACTCTTGGGTGATCTGTCAACCTGCTAGTTTCAGAAGACCGAATTTGTAAAGTTTGAGTCATGGGGAATCCCTAAGACGCAGAAAACCAGGCACAGAAAATAATCCTAACAGATAAAAACCAAGGTTTTGCTCAAGCCTGCATCACATTTAATTAATTTTTGCAAGAGAAAGTACAAACAAAAGCAAAGGAAAGCATGGTCCATTGTGGGATGAACAGACAAGGGAAGCACTGGCTAAAATATCAACTAAATAGTTTTTACTGGGGTGCCGATTCTGAGTCAGACAGGAGCAGAGAGCCGCCTGTGTCACTTTCGAATCTACCTCGGCTCATTTACAAAGTGATTTTCCTAATCCAGAGCAGTTAAACGTCTCCATCTTTCACTTCTGCGTGCCATTCGCCCTCCTGCCTTCCAGGAAGCAGGCTCATTTGCTCACTCGCTATGCTTACTGCTTCCTTGGGGTCTTTCTCAAGTTTACAGAAACTCATTCTGAACTAAACAGCTTCCTATCAGTCCTCTAGCATCTCTCCCTATGGGTCCTACCAGACGCCCTTGCATCTGTGGGGTTCTAACTGTACCCCTCCGTTTATCTCCATAGGAAGAGACGGTGGGCTGCAGACTCTCAAATCACAACTGGCATTCGACGACACCACCACACTCTGAAACCAAACCTGTAACCTACAGGGTGGAAGCAAAGACAGGAAGGAGCAATGGTGTGGCTTCAAAATTCTCTTCACGGGACAGCAGCTCTCGCTCGTTTCTCAGGGAACCTCACCACCCCAACGTGCACAGCAGAGATTTCTCTACAGGGATCCGCAGCCAACGCATGTAAGATGCTTCATGGAAACAGATGTTAAACGCTGCCCTGGGGATTCTCACCAGACAGAAGCCTACCCGTTAAATTTCAGCAAGATCCTTGCATAAATTCTCAGCTATCACAATCAGTCAGGAGCCACTGGACTACAGGACGGACTGAAAACCAAGCCACTTTGATGAGATACTTCATATCGAGCTAGCAAGCCTAATAACTACTTTCCCTTACAATACAAATAATTGTACAGGAAAAAGAAGCAACTTCTGAATTCTTTTATATAATACGGGTAAATGTTGTTTTTCTGCCTACGATGCCTTTGTCCACTGGGAAAAATGTTCCCAAGATCAGCCCAGGCACCAGGTCTTCTTGAAAATGCAGCCAGAGTCCTGAGGCCTTATCCTATGAATTTCCACAGCGCATATCCATGTGCCACACCAAACTGATGTAATTACAGCCTACATACTCCTTTGCTCCTAAAGCCCTACTGTTCCTGAATGTTTCAGTTCTGCAGATGTGAGATCTAAGAAGCAGGACCGAGGAATGGGGCCACCGTAGCCTGGTGAGTAAAGTTCGCTGGAGAGCATCCGTGGTTGACTACTGACAGACATCTATGAATGCGTCCATGCTTCCATGGCAACTGATACAGCTGCCACAGAGAGGAGAGGCTGCAAAAGCAGGAATCACTCACTGTGTGGTCACTCCCGGGAAACCTGCCAACTCTGGGCAGAGCCTGTGTCCTGCTCTCCCTTGTGCTACGGTGACCTTCCAACTGCTTTGTGTCATGGGTTTCTATGTGTCCTATGTTTTATACTGGATGGGGGAGATAGGTTGCAATGTGAAAAGGCGAGTTTAAAATACACCAGACAACTGGGCACGCTTTTAGTCCCAGCACCTGGGAGGCACAAGTAAATGGATTTCTTGCGCTTGAGGCCAGCCTCAACTTACTACACAGTAAGTTCCAGATAACACTGGGCTACCTGTGAGACCCTGTCTATAAAGCAAAAGCAAGCAAACAAACAATAACAACAAAACACATCAACCTTTCATTTCTTAACTTCTACCTTTTAGTGTACTATTTAGGGTACAGTGGGACAATGTGTACCACATAAATATTGAATGGTGGGAAACTACACAGCAGCTTACCTCTGGCCTTCTTTCAAGTGCTTCTTTAATTATGGGATGTAACTCCTCTATTAATTCTCTAGAAGAAAAATGGTACACATTTTTGGCACTGATAGCTAAATAGGTGGAATCTGACATTTGCAAATACTTATGGAGATAGCAGGAACTGACAGTATTAATGCTAAGCCTATCATTTAAACAGTTCTTAGGATTTCAAACAGTTGTTTAACTGAACACTTGGAAACTGCAGAACATGGCATCCATGTTGATGGAAGAAAATACTATCAGTGCTTTTATTCCATTGTCTTGTGAACTACGTATATTTCACGGCATTGAAACATGGTTATGTACAAAATGCTCTCCCTTCTTTGTTTTGTCCCAGCACACCCCTAATGCACTGATAACATTCTACAATACAGCAGGCTAGCCTGAGGTTACTACAGAGACAGTCAAAAATAACTGGTTAACACAGGCAGTTATTTACTGAGCCAGTATTTGCAGCAGCAACAGATCAGATAGAACCTGGTTTACATTTTGACTTAAATTGAAAATGTGCTCATTGCATAGGACTGAGGAAAAAAATTAAAAGCCAGAGTTAAACAAAGTCCATCCATGACTTGATCATTTATATAAAAATGCTGATGTCTGAGAATAATACTGCGGAGGAAATTAAGTTTTAATTCTCTCAGTAAGATGAGAAAGAGATAGCTCAAATGCACTGACTTGCCATCTGCCTGGCTGAGGTGGACAAGTCAGGGGCTGGAAGGAAACTCAGACAACCTCTCTTCCACCCCGCTCCACCTCGCTTATGCTCATGGGCACACTCCTTATTCTAGCACAGAGAGAGTGAAAGAAGGGAGTTACCTAAAGGCTCCCGGGTTGGTCCTGCCGAGACCTAGAACAAGGGACTCCGTGATTTCCATGCTCTCAGAGCGCATCATTGGAACTATGTGCTTAAACAGGGAGGAAGGGGATGGGATGCCAACGATCTGAGGGGAAAAAAAAATCAGAATAGCACTGACAATCAGATAGCCAGCCATATGATCTGACATTTCAACAACAACCTGCGGTCAAAGACGATGAATAGATGCCATTTTTGTGGCAAACAAGAATGCTGAATCAAACTCAGTTTTCAGTGCACATACCCTAGAAAGGCTAAATGATTTCCTCAATCAATGGCTTATTGCAAGTTCATTCACAGAACTTGTTCATGGGTCTCTGTATTTCTTAGAGAGACTCAGCACCACATAATAGCCCATGGAGCCACCCACACGTTTTCTATCTTTTGATCCGCAAACACAGAAAGACAAAAGCCTGACACTCCAGTCTTTAAGTTTCCTTCAGCCATGCCATGATGCCTTGCTTCCTACCATGAAATCTATTTAACGGTTCTTCTTGTGTAGCCATTGTGTTCCTGCGTGACTCAGGCAAGTTCTGTAAGAGCATCTAATTACTTAGATCACGACTTCTGGAACAAGGTATGGAGGTTCACGCCTGTAATCCCAGGACTGGGGCAGTTAAGACAAGAGGACTACTGGAAGTCTGGGGCTAGCTCAGGTCGCACAATAAGTTCTAAGCCAGCCTGAGTTATAGGTGAGACTTGTCTCATATAAAACTAGTAAATGAGTGAATGAGCAAATGACTGAACTAATGAATGAATGAACAAATGACTCCTGTTGGCAATGGGAGGTGTAAGGGCTTGGGAAGCGGAGCAAGAAGAAACATGGATTGTCACTTCCTTTAAAACACTCAGTATGCTATTTCTATGAATGTGAACTCTTTAGCCAAGGATTGATTCTAGTCTTGATTCTAACTAGGAATCCACAAAAATAAAAATAGAATTTCTTGAAGTACTTTTTTGTTCCCCCCAGTGAAAATGAGAGATGTACTCTTCAACCACTTTATGATGTTTTCCATGAGAGGAACTTTAAGACAGCCCTCTGGTGGAATCACGGGGGACTCCACAGAGGGTGAGAAAGCCCCACCTTGGAATCGATGCTGTAGCCACTGTCAGGGGTGGACGCCAGCGTCTCAGGAGGAGAGCACCTCACGGAGCCTGCGGGTGCTGAAGGGGATGGGGAGGTGGCCGCGCTGCAGCAGAGGATCAGGTAGTTTCTCCACAGGCCAATGTACGAGTCGCTGCTCGAGGTGGCATTTACTTTCTTAGCATTGATGGGGCTACTGGAAAAAAAAAAAAAAAGAAGTAGAAATTGCACGCATCTTCTTTAAATAATAATTTTATTTGAAAATTTCACAATTCAATATACTTTGTTCATATTCATCCATCATTGCCTCCGTCCAACTACTACACTGGTGCCCTCCCAACTCCGTCTTCCTCTTTTTCCCATTACTAATAACCACGCCCCTCATGCCCATGTGTGAGCTCACACGTGTGGCTCAGGCCATGTACTGACAGGGGCACCTACCAGTGGCCATGCCCTCAAAAGAGTGACTATCTCTCTTCAGCAACTATCAAGTGCACAACACATTTAGGAAGTTTTTATGTACCAACTTAAAAGGACATGGCTATTATAAAGTTTTACTGCAAGTACTCAGTCTCTGTGGAAGGACCAGAGAGACATGGCTAAAGTATTTGAGGCCTATCATGTGAGACAGAATGGATAAGACAGATCTCTGTGGTCTATAGACTTCACGCCCCCGCCCCCACCCCTTGCTCCATATCATAGCACATGACTTAGAGAATTTCCAGTGCATGTCACTTTTCAAAAGTACACACAGTTAAAGCTGACTACCCATGGTGAAATGTGCTCTATTCAAAGCACTTACTTTATATCCACCTGGGGGGACAACAGCTGCAGCCTGGTGTATGCGAACATCCACGCGTAGCTCACGGCTGTAGAGCAGTGTTTGGGAAGATTTTCTTGCTTTAGAAAACTGGAAAGACTTATAATCCATGGGTCTTGGCCTTGGGTCACATGTGCAAATATCCAAATGTGTGAGGGGCTGATCACATCAAACTGGTGGCTGATGGGAGAAGAGTTCCAATCTGCTAATGTCTGCAGATCTACGGAGCTAGGGCAATACAGCAAAGTAGTCTAGAGAGAGGGAAGGGGGGGCGGAGAGGGAGAGAGAGTGAGAGCAAATGAGTATCACTCGTCTGAGTAACTTTTAAAGTTTGTCTGTAGGAGGTGTTTAATGCCGGAAATGGACTATTGGTACTTTCTGGAATAAGACATAGAATATGGCTAAAGCCAGGTTTGAGGAAGGAGTGAACCTCTGACATTCCCACTGGGTTAATCCTCTAGAGAGGCATGCTGTAGCTTTCATTATTAAAGGCTGTATGGAACAAGAAGGGTAAGATCCATAGCTTAAGTGATTCCTGTGTGAATACCCAACTTTCCTGAGTCCACAGAATTTTTTGGAAATAAACAAAACCCATTAACCTTCATCCTGACAAAATGGCATAGCCATTTCCATTGTCTCCAGAGGTACACATCATTAAATATTTGTTCCTTGACATTCAGATTCTTAAATCTGCCTTTTTTTTTATTTCATTCATTAGGCCACTTATTATTCTCTTTGTTACCATAATACATAGTAATCTAAAACACAATTCTTTTTTTTGTAGAACATGATTTTAATATTTTCAACTATTAATATTCAACAAACAGAATAATTATTTTAAGTTATATTTCATTGCTATGTCTTCCTTTTCATTACTGATTTTATTAATTTGGATACTGTCTCTGTGCCCTCTGATTAGTCTGGCTAAGGGTTTATCTATCTTGTTGATTTTTCTCAAAGAACCAGCTCCTGGTTTTGTTGATTCTTTGTATAGATCTTTTTGTTTCTATTTGGTTGATTTCAGCCCTGAGTTTGATTATTTCCTGTGGTCTACCCCTCTTGGGTGTATTTGTCTCTTTATGTTCTAGAGCTTTCAGGTGTGCTGTCAAGCTGCTAGTGTAAGCTCTCTCCAGTTTCTTTTTGGAGGCACTAAGAAATATGAGTTTTCCTCTTACCACTGCTTTCATTGTGTCCCATAAGTTTTGGGCATGATGTGCCTTCATTTTCATTAAATTCTAAAAGGTCTTTAATTTCTTTATTTCTTCCTTGACCAAGTTATCATTGAGTAGAGCATTGTTGTATATGTGTGCTATCTGTTGTTTTCTTTTTTTTTTTAAATTTATTTATTTTATATATATATATGAGTACACTGTAGCTGCCTTCAGACACACCAGAAGAGGGCGTCAGATCCCATTACAGATGGTTGTGAGCCACCATGTGGTTGCTGGGAATTGAACTCAGGACCTTCTGAAGAGCAGTCAGTGCTCTTAACTGCTGAGCCATCTCTCCAGCCTTTTTTTTTTTTTTTTTTTTTTTTTTAAGATTTATTTATTATATATAAGTACACTGTTTTTGTTGGTACTTAAGATCAGCCTTAGTCCATGGTGATCTGATAGAGTGTATGGGATTATTTCAATCTTCTTGTATCTGTTGAGGCCTGTTTTGTGACCAATTATATTGTCAATTTTGGAGAAGGTGCTGTGAGGGCCTGAGAAGAAGGTATATTCTTTTGCTTTAGGATGAAATGTTCTATAAGTATCTGTCAGATCAATTTGGTTCATAACTTCTTGAGTTTCATTGTGTCTCTGTTTAGTTTATGATCTGCTGAGAGTGGGGTGTTGAAGTCTCCCACTATTATTGTCTGGGGTGTGATGTGTGTTTTGAGCTTTAGTAAAGTTTCTTTTATGAATGTGGGTGTCATGGCATTTGGAGCACAGATGTTCAGAATTGAGAGTTCACCTTGGGAGATGTTTCCTTTGATGAGTATGAAGTGTCATTCCTTATCTTTTTTGGTAACTTTTGGTTGAAAGTCGATTTTATTCAATATTAGAATGGCTACTCCAGCTTGTTTCTTGGGACCATTTGCTTGGAAAATTGTTTTCCAACCTTTTACTCTGAGGTAGTCCCTGCCTTTGTCACTGAGAAACACAATTCTTTTAGCTGTATACATTTTTAATCATGTCTTAGGCTTATAAAATTTTATCATTACCTGCCTTAGGTTGTGTATAACAAATGAGTTATAAGAACCAGGTGTTAGGCAGAAAGCAAATAAATCTTTTATCCATGTAATCCAAAATAGGAGAATTAAAAATCCAAGCAGTAAACGTCATCGTCATTCCTGTTTCAACCTCGGACTGTTGACTTCCGTCCCCTCCCCACCCACACTACATAAAACTAAGAGAAGTTTGCATGCCTTAGGCTGGATATAGCTCTGGGTTCTATTCCAAACAGAGGAGAGGGAAAGGGCAGAAGAAGAGAAGAGGAGAAAAAAAAGAAATTTAAACCATCGGTGTTTTTGTAATGTGTTTGCTGATAAAATGTTTCTCTACATGTTAACATACTATTTATTCAACTTCATAAAGCAAATGAAAATATTCACTGGAAAAGCAAACAAAAATCCAAGATTTTCCCCTCTTTGATTTAAAAAGTATTTCTTTGCACAACTGTAACCACTAAGCAGCAGGTCACGGTCTGGTGGTATCACATTTAAGAGAATTGTCTTAGGGAAAGACTAAAAATTTACCATGATCAACTCATTTTTAATGGCAATAAGAACTAGTCATGGTGTTAGCACACACCACTTTAAAACCCTTTGTATGCTTTGGAAATACTTTATGACTCAATGCATTTGTTAAGGAGACACGTTTACACATATGCACAGACATGGATGTATATTCACCAGCCTTAAGTCCCAAGATAAGATGGAGAGGAAATTCCTCCAGTTACCTGATCGGCCCCCGTGAGGTGGATGAAGCTCTCCAGAATGGATGGGCTCAGTCTGTCCATCACATCTATGGCTAACTCATCATCACCCTGTAAGAAAGGGACCAGGGGTCTAAACAAATGAGGAATGCTTAAGAAACATAGGCAAGGGGAATTGGAGTTGAGTAGGGTGTGAGCTCGCATGCTTTTCTTGTGAAGAACTGGGGAGCAGGGTCTGGTGGAGGGGACAGGGGAGGGGAGGCAGGCTGAGTTTGCACCAGGCCCACTCCAGCAGGCAGCCACAAAGCCACACCTGCGCTTCTTGAGATGACTACCTGAGCCGCCTAACCCTTACCTTAGGCACCTCCAATAGTGCAAATAGAGCTCGTATCTCTCTAAGGACGCTGACGGCCAGTCTTCTCGTGGCGGGCCGACTGCTACAGAGGATAACCAGCGCAAAGCCTTCGACCACATGGAACACAGTGGAATATGGGTTCCTTTCCAGAGGAGTGGGGTGAGGGCCTCCATTAGAGATGCCGTGCTTGAAAAATAAGGGCAAGTTAAAAACAGACAAAGTTTTAAAAATGTGTGGATTTGGAAAGGAAAAAGTAGCCAGTAAGGCAAATTACAAGCATTCTGGTAACAGGCCTGCCTCCGTTCAAGCGACTGAAACAACTTTTACTTTATTAAAATGTAATAGTGTGGCCTGGGGCTGATGGTGTGGACTGCCATCTCGGCAGCTCAGGAGGCCAAAGCAGGAAGGTCACAAGTTTCAGGCCAGCGTAGGATACAGAATGAGTTCAAAGCCATTTGGGCAGTAACTTTGTGAATCTCAAAATAAAATAGAAAAAAAGGTTTCAGTATATACCTCAGTGGTAGAGCCCTTGTAGGAAGAGTGAGGCTCAGAACTCAACTGATCCATATCAGCACGAAAGAAAACAGAGTATGCTGAGAATAGTGTTCCAATGGAGCCTGGCGGGGGTGGCCATGCCTTTAATCCCAGCACTTGTGAGGTACAGGCAGGTGAATCTGTGTGAGTTCAAGGCCAACCTGGTCCTCAGAATAAGTTCTAGGACAGCCATGGCTACACAGAGAAACTCTGTCTCAAACAACCCAAAACAAACAAACAAGCGAACAAACCCCCAAGTGCCAATGGCAGTGTAACGAGGGTATGCCTAACATGTGTCTCTTAGACTACCTCGTGACTTTGCAGCCATCACTTAATCCCTCTCAGTGTAGTGTCTACACATGGGAATGAGAGCCTATAGTGCCTGTTTCATGTGCAAGAGCAGGCTGGGTTCACAGCTTGTTAGACGTAGGTATGCTCAGGGCTTGTGATCTGGGCTCCCCTGGATGCTCTAGCTCTCAGCTTCCAGGATTCTACGGTGTTGGCACAGGGTCATAAAATCAACTACATGTGCACCTTGTATGGAGAAGGAGCACAGACCCGCGCTGTGCTCAAGAAATTGGCGCCTTTGCAAAAGCCGTTAATCCAAATGGCACACTACCAAAGGTTTCAGGTATAAGCTTTGAAATGCTGGAAACACTGTCATGTAAGAATTAACTCTATGATTCCTGTGCTCGATAAAATGTAAAGTGATACCAAACGAAGAAAGCTAAAGGTTGGCCACAAACGTTTGGTATCCAATACGTGAATGAGGAGAAAGTCCAGCACGAGGGACTATCATCAAGGGAAGGTCATTACAACCAATAGCAACTGCAGAGCTTGAGAGAACCAGTGGGTGTTGGTTAACTTCACAATCCGTCATTTCCTACTGACCAACCCCAAAGCAAGACTGTGGGAGCACGTGGTACCTGGGAGTCCTGGGTCCTGTTGTACATCTGAGCTGCCTGTTTCCATTGGTTTATTAACTGTACCAACATCTTTACAGCATTATCAAGAAGGGTGGGGTGGACATCAGTCACTTCACGGACAATAAAATATACAAATCCTGAAAGAACATCCTCCCGCCAATCTGGGAAGTCAAGCATCAGTGCCTGCAGGGTGTTGAAAGCCAGTGCCCGCAGCTCTTCATCCATATGGATTGTGAGCCTGTCGGAGACAGGATTCCACAGATCTCCGTTAGTGAGCAGCAGGATGAAACACAGTGCAAAAGTAAGAGACCCGAACATCCATCTCTCTCCTAAAACTTAAAGCTAAGGTACTTGATCTGTCCCTTCCCATGCTCTGTGAGAATATGAAGACAGGGCCCAGGCTCACTTTGCACTGCTATGGTCGCCCTGTCTGTACTAGTCTATAGTTTAAATTCCATGGGAATTGATTCACAATCACTGACAGGGTTTTGCTAACATTCAGGATCGTAAGTCCTGGATTTAATCGATAGGCTGTTGATTAGGAATACAGATGGTATCAGAAATCCATTGCAAATTCCTTCACTCCTTAACACACTTCATAGTACTCTCCTTTCAAAAAAAAAAAGTCCAACCACAGAGGATCTTAATAATCACTATACTTATTTAGTTGCCAGAGAGGACATGACTAATGTCAAAATTTTTTTTAAAGGTATTTAAGGTTATAGACGGAATATAAATAGATCATTACAAAGGTAACTTCAAGACAGAGTCAAGAGAAGTAATTCCCAAGGGTAGGAATGGAAGCAGATTTGGGAGTAATGTAAGAAAATGGCTACGCCTTGAAAATAAAATGGGTCAATAGCCCACCAGGCCTGAACTAGCTTAGGGCTTAATAACTCAGTATGTATTAATTACTTTTTAAAACATTAAGTTACTTTTTAAAGACTCCAATATATTGATCACAATTTTAGTTACAATATTTTTAACAGAGAGAGAGAGAGAGAGAGAGAGAGAGAGAGAGAGAGAGAGAGAGAGAGAATATTAAAAGATGGCTGCAGTTCCGAAAGCATGCCACCATGTGAATTACAAAACACCTGATCTGGAGTTGAGGATTATTCTAGCAGCTGAAGATAAAGGCAAGTGCACTAAAGTTAGAGATGTCCTGAAGGAACAGGTAGTTACAAAGCATACTCTGTGTGTGTGCATGCATGGGAAGACAGGGTTACTCACAATGAGTGAGGGGAATGGTATGTGGTTAAGAAGGGAGGCGTCACAGTGTGCTGACCTCAGCTCTGGTCTTCACTATAAGCCAGCCTTCAACTGACAGAAGCTAAAGAGATATCCATTGCAGCTGCATAGGTTTTAGGGGCAAATAACACTAGTTATTTATACGGCCTTTAAACCCTTGCCTGTCTACATATCTCGGACCAAACTGTTGTGACCCAGGATATACATGCCTTATTCGGGGAAGAGAACAATGGGATCTTGCTAATTACATCTAAGGGATTATTTTTCCTTAGAGACTTTACAGAGGTCTACAAATTTACAACATGCCTTGTCTGGTTGTCTGCTTTCTGGCTTCCCTTATTTTTGAGTAAGGAAGAGTTAGACACTGTAATGCCAAATCAACATATTCTAGATTCTTTCTGGCCACAGAAGTAAGTTAATTTAAAGTGACAGCTACAGGGTAAGGAAGGAAAGTGAATAGCAATTAAACTGCCATTCACTGCTCAGAGGTTGGCTCCCTCCGGCCCCAACCTCCCTCGCCCTGAGCCTCTCAGGGGCGGCTTCATGCTGGGGGAGGGGAGAAGAGTGATGTCAGAGGTTTATCTTGCAGGATCGATCACCTTCCAGAAAGATGTTGGTCAAGGGAGGCTGAGGTGGGACCAGGAAGGACAATGACTTGAATGTAGCTGCTCACTGCTGTAAGGATGAACGCTTCGGGTTAGCACGTCAGCTTCCTAATGGGGCTCAAGCTTTCTAATTCTGCACCGTTTATAGTTTCTCTATTTTATTTTGGAGACAGGGGTCTGGCTCTATAGAAGACTCTAGCCTCCAATTCTCAGTTCTTCTGAGAATTGCCTCTAACTCTTGAGTGCTGGGAGCCCACACTGTAGGTTGTAGTGTAAGAATGTCCTGGGGAGGATGAGACAAGTCTAGACCCCTAAGGGCCGCAGCTCTGGCTGCCTCATCAGCTCGGTTGTTTCCCCTGGAGACAATAGAGTCATTTGTCTGGTGTGATCTACAATGGACTATCCCAATGGCTGTGGGAAGATGAGCGGCCTCTAGCATGGCCATAATTTGGTTTGCATTAGTTACTGATCTTCCTTTTGTGGTAAGTAGCCCACGCTCCTTCCAGATAGCAGGGTGAGACAGAAGGATATGAAAAGCATATTTGGAATCTGTATAGATGTTGAGGGATTTTCCCTGTGCCAGTTGAAAGGCACGAGTAAGGGCTATTAGTTCAGCCTGTTGATTGGTGGTGTGAGTAGGAAGGGCCTGTACCTCTACCACCTCAGTGTCTGACACTATGGCATAACCAGCTCTTCTAGCCCCTTCATGTAAAAAGGAGCTGCCATCTGTATCCCAGGTCTAGATGGCCTGAGGCAGTGTGCCCTCCTGTATGTGCGAAGGATGAGGTAATAGTTCCTCTAAAGTTTCAGTGCAGGAGTGAGATAGGGATTGGTCAGTATTAGGTTGAGGAAGAAGATTGGAAATATTAAGAGGTGGGCATGATTGGAAGGTGAGTGTAGAATCCTCTATTAGAGCTACCTGAAGGGAAAGAACCCTGGAGGGAGGTAGAGTCTGTAAGCCTTTATAAGTTAGGAGCTGTGACAAGTTATGAGAAGAGAGGACAGTAATAGGCGACCCAAAGGTTAGTTTTTTTGACTCTCTAATAAGGAGTTCAGCGGCTGCTAAGGTACAGAGACAAGGTGCCCATCCCTGGATGGTAAGATCTAGTTTTTTGGATAAGTAAGCTATAGGTGCAAAAGAGGGTCTCAGTTGATGACCTAAGACTCCAAGGGCAAATCCCTCTTTTTCAGTTACGTAGAGGGAAAAAGGACGAGTCAGGTCAGGGAGATGTAGAGCTGGTGCTTTAAGGAGAGCTTATTGAAGCCTCTGAAAGGGCTTGGTAATAGGTTTGAGAAGAGGCTTGTGGGTGGGGCCTAATGCTGCCTCATATAGGGGACGAGAAAGGAGGGAAAAGGAAGGAACCCACGAACGTAAAAAGCTAGCTATTCCTAGGAACGATAAAATCTCTTCTTTTGTAGAAGGAACAGTTAGGGACCGAATGAGATTCTTTCTATCTAAGGTAATAGCCTTGTGGGTTGGAGTAATTGTTAGTCCCAAATAGGTGACCTGAGGGGGAGACAGTTGGACTTTAGAAGGTAAAACCCTGTAGCCCCGACTGGAGAGAAAATTTAGAAGGGTAGAGGTGTCAGCTTGGCTAATTTCTAGAGAAGGAGTACAGAGAAGTACGTCATCAACATAAAGTATGACCTTAGATTTAGGGAGAGACAAGGAGAGTAAGTCAGAAGAATCCAACTCCAATCACAAAGCCGACCTCTGAACTCTACACCTGTGCCATGGCATATGCACCCTCATCATACACGTGCATATATAATAAGAAGAAATTAAAGGTTTTTTTCAATTAAAAAAATTAAGGGTGAGCTGAGCCTCTTGGCACAAACATCAAACTGCAGGTAATCAAGAGAGTGAGGCAGGAGGATTCCCAGGTTCAGGCTTGCCTGGCATACAGAGGGAGATCAAGGTCAACCTTGACAGTATAGTGAGACCCTATTTCAAAATAAAGCATATACACGTATGCATACATGATGTAGCAGGATCTGCAGCTATAGAGGAGTCCTTGCCTAACACGCACACGCCTTTAGGTTCAATTCGGTGCCACAGACCAACAATAAAGAGGCTGAGTGGCAAGAGAGAAGTTATAGAAAGGTACAGTTTCAAGAAAGCCGCTCGACTCCTCATAGTCCTCCCAGCACCTGAGGGAGGCGCAAGGCTGTCTGGGAAGTGCCAGGTGTTCTCACCCAGAGCTTGAGCAAGTTGTGCTGTAGCAATCTGGTCACTATTTACACAATATGGTGGTTGCCCAGCAACCAGCAAACATAACAGTCACCATGTTTGGTTTTCCACTAGGGTGTGGCTGGCCATCTGTGGCTCTGGGTGGACTCTAGGCAGATGCCCAGTCATGTTCAGTCCTGCTATATGGTCTGGCTGCTTCTATAATGCCACAGTGGGAATGCGGACACGACACACACTGAGGCAGTGGGTCTCAACCTTCTTATACTATGACCTTTTAATAAGGCTCCTCATGTGGTAGTGACCCCCAACCATTGCCATTTCATAAACTGTGATTTTGCTAGTTACCCCTAACTGCATAATCCCCAGGGGCACCCACACACCGGAGCCTCAGCAGGCTGCCCTTTTGGCTTAGAATTAGGCTGGGAGACATCATTTAAGTGTGGTTGCTATGGTATTTATTCACTTTATAGAACTACACTGCGCCTGATGGAGGAAGAAGAGGAGCAAGTGTGTGAAGGTAGCAGGCTCTCCTACAGCAGAAAAAGTTACCTGGGTCTTGGCCACTACTCATGATACTGATGGAAAGATCTCAGGAGTAAAACGTTACTGAGCATCAGTGAGGCCACTATGTAAGGGATATTTGTCACATAAACCCAATGAACTATTACTTGACAGTGAACTGGAAAATAGGGCTTAGAGGGGGATGTAGGAGGAAGTTAGAGATTTGAGAGGGGGTAATAAAAAATGAGAATGAAGGGAGAAAATCAGGAGGCTCGAAGCTGTGTCTGTCGAGAGCACAGGGAGTCGGGAATAATGCCGCTTACCTTGCTAACAGCTCAATGAGGTCAGTTCTGCTCATACCATCCGGAATCAACCTTGGAATCGCAGCAATGCAAGTTCTAAACAAATCGATTTTGGGTTTTCTTTCCCCCCTGAAAAAAATATATCACAACACACAAACAGAAAACAGAATAAGAAGCGTGTCACATGGGCTAGAAAGATCCATTTTACAAAAATGTTACAGAAGGTGGGAGCGCAGTCCCAAGGTGCATGTTTTTTTTTCCCCTGCAAGTCTTTTTTTGTTTTGTTTTGTTTTGTTTTGTTTTTTGTTATTGTTGTTGTTTTTCGAGACAGGGTTTCTCTGTGTAGCCCTGGCTGTCCTGGAACTCACTCTGTAGACCAGGCTGGCCTCAAACTCAGAAATCCGCCTGCCTCTGCCTCCCAAGTGCTGGGATTAAAGGCATGTGTCACCACCGCCCAGCAGAGGCAGAGGTTTAATATAATTTAATTTTACTACATATGTGTCTGTGCTGGGGGGCGATGTCAGGGACCAAACCCATGGCCTTACTCATGTTCAGCAGCAGCTCTGCCACTGAACTGCCTTCTCACCTCCGCTACTGTAGTTTCTTGAAGTTATGTGCAAGTTTTACAAAGCACTTAATGCATGGCTTTTCATTTTAGTCTGTATTTGAAGAAAAGCTTCTCAGTTTCCCCGCACGGTTTTCTAGTTGCTCAAATAATACTCCCTTGTGCAATCAAGAGTCAAAATGTTCTAAGAGTCTGAGTCAGTCTTTGTTAGAGATACTGGCACAGTTGACACTCTGTGTGGCTTTAAAATGCATGGATTAGTTCTGTACCCCAATTTTTAATCGGGTTATTTGGTTCTCTGGAGTCTAACTTCTTGAGTTCTTTGTATACATTGGCTATTAGCCCTCTATCAGATATAGGGTTGGTAAAGATCTTTTCCCAATTTGTTGGTTGCTGTTTTGTCCTACTGACAGTGTCTTTTGCCTTACAGAAGCTTTGCAACTTTATGAGGTCCCATTTGTCAATTCTTGATCTTAGTGCATAAGCTATTGGTGTTCTGTTCAGGAAAATTTCCCCTGTGCCCATGTGTAGAGGATGGCCTAGTTGGTCATCAATGGGAGGAGAGGCCCTTGGTCCTGTGAAGGTTCTATGCCCTAGTGTAGGGGAATGCCAGGGCCAGGAAGCAGGAAAGGGTGGGGTGGTGAGCAGGGGGAGGGAGGAAGGAACAGGGCTTTTTTTTTTCGGAGGGGAAACTGGGAAAGGAGATATCATATGATATTTAAATAAAGAAAATATCTAATAAATAAATAAATAAATAAATAAATAAGAAGGCTAGCTGAGTGGGCTAGAAAGCGAGCCAGTAACCAACATTTCTCCATGGTTTCTGCTTTAGTTCCTGCCCTGACTTCCCTCAATGATGGACTGGAAGTGTAAACTGAAATAAACCCTTTCCTCTCTACAAAAAAAAAAAAAAAAAAAAAAAAAAAAAAGAGCATGGATTAGAGTGCCCACGAGTTAGATAAATAACCTAAGTCCCCGTAGACACGGTTAAGCTGCAGCTGCCGCTTCAACAATGATAGCACAAATGCCAGTGCTGGTTCTCGGTATGTACGGCACTGACTGTATGAATAACGAACGCATGACCAGGCACGCCAGGCCTTTCTAAACTGCTGCTGACTACTCAGTGTGCACCAGTTCATACACAGAGCCACATGTGTGACTGCTGTGGCGTCTGCCTGTCCCCAAAACGTGACATTTACTAAAATGGAAAATTAAAGAGAAGCTGGGGCCAACAAAGATAAAAGTGGAGGGGAAAAAAAAAAAAAAAAAAAAAAGACAAAAAACCATAGCAAATACTTAAAATTCCAGGTTGTCACAGGATCTTCTCTAAATGTGAGCTTAACTGCACTCAACCTAGCAGTGCGTCTCAGAGACCTCTGATCATGTCTAGCTCTACAAACTCCCCTTTATCGCAGATACTGACATAATTACCAGGTGTTACCACCACCCCCTGAGACCACCTGAGACCAGTTAGATACCTGAGCCCAAATGCAGCATGCAGAGGTGCCAAAGTGACCTTCTAAGGAATAAATTAGTTTCACTACATATCCTTCCTTCTTTGTCACTTAAAGTCTATTGTTAGGCTACAGTTAGAGATCCAAGGAAGGGAAATTCAAATGGAATTGTAAAAGGAGCCAAAGTGGGGCTGGGTGAGATGGCTCAGCAGGTAAGAGCACTGACTGTTCTTCTGAAGGTCCTGAGTTCAAATCCTAGCAACCACATGGTAGCTCACAACCATCCATAATGAGATCTGATGCCCTCTTCTGTTGTGTCTAAATTAGACTTACATTATCTACACTAGTTCAGCATAGCATAAAATAACAACAACACAAATGAGCATGTGGGAGGAATCAATCTCTGTATTATAAACTACAGCAAACGGCCACGTGTAAGGAGTGTAGGAGAACATGTATTCTGGAAGTAGGTAATCTGTGTGGACCCATCTGTGAAAACTGAAACAGCCACAGAGACATAGGATGCAGGCATGCAATGCAGGCATGCAACGGAGGCATGCACTGACTACGTACGTAATCATGTCTTCAGGCTCTTTGTTGGACATCTGCACACTGGTCATACACATTGGTCTCCCAACTTCTTTGTCCAAATGTCGGAGAATGCTGTCTAGTGCTTTTCTTACTTGAGGATAGTAGACTGACATTCCTAAGAGAGAAAGCACATCATCACAGTAATGCCGGAAGCTGCATGAAGAACTGCTTTCTGTAATAACAACCTATCAGCATCTCAAGGAAGAGACCTTGCTGCTATTATATTAGAAGATGCTCCAACTGTGACAAGCTCTTGGGGTTACTGTGTACAAATTACGCAGAGACGTTAAAGGCCAGAACATACACAGCAGTAACCCATGAGAAACCACGTTTAAACAGGAAGACTCTTGACAGGAATACTAGAAACATGAAAATGTGATCACTAGATCACGGTAGGACCGGGGCATCCACACTTGACAATGGACACACTTTAGACTTGACGACAGAGTTGCACAGAACAGTATTACAATTGAAATTTATTGATCCCAGTGATCACTAACCTATGACTTTTGCCTCTTCGTCTGTCAAGGTTTTATTGAGAAAGATCTTCTTGACACGAAGAGTGTTTCCTGAGGGGAGAATGACTCCTGTGGTGGGCATGGGAGGGTCCCCATCCTTCTGCTGCAGGCTGTCCGCGATGACAAGGAAGACCCTGAGGCCAATGTTCATCCTCTTCAGAGAAAACAGACCCAAGAGGAAGAGATCAGGGCCATGCATTGGCTAGGCTAAGGGGATTGGGAGAAAGAAGGACAGAAGGGATCTAATCTGTCTGCCTGACACTGTGAACCAGCCCAGGTAGCAGAATCTGCCATGATTTCAAATTCCCAGATGGGGCTCATTGTCCTGAGTTATAACTATCTCCCCTTGTCTCTAAGGCTCATTAGAAACCTCCCTGTGCTTTCTCAATTGCCATGACTCTTTCAGTCCCCCTCCCCTCTCTTAAGATCACCGGTCTCCTTCACAGGAAAAAACCGTATCAACTCAACCTTTCAACAAATCACACTAGACTACTGACAGTCACATGCGCTGTTTGTCCCCTTTGGTCTCCTCAAGGTGCAGGGGTGATGGCCTCCTACACTTGTTGGAATTTACATGAATGTGGTGGTCTGAATGAGAATGGCTCCCAAAGGCTCTTACTAGGGAATGGCACTATTTGAGAAGATTAGAAGGATTAGGAGGTGTGGCCTTATTGAAGGAAGTGTGTTACTGGGGGTAGGCTTTGAGGTTTTAAATGCCCATGACAAACCCAGAGTGTGTGCTGCCTCCCTTGCTCCCTCCCCCAGCCCCCTCTTTCTGCCTAGAGATCAGGATTTAGCTCTCAGCTACTGCTCCATGCTCCCTGTCATGAAGATAATGGATTGCATTTCTGAAAAGGCAAGCAAGTCCCCTCTTAAAGGCTTTCCCTTGTAATAGTTGCCTTGGTAATGGCATCTTCACAGAAATAGAACAGTGAGTGACTAGGTCAATGGGTTCTTCCATTTTCTTGATAATCAGAGCACCCACACTTTCTCTTTCTTTTATCTTTGGCATTTCTCTTCCAACTGAACACATATTCATGTCCCTTAGCTCTCTCAACTATCCTAATGGAATAAACATTCCCCCAATACTTCTCTGAAGCACTTCTCCCTCATAAAGGCCATACCTTATGGTATGTTCTTTGCTTTCCATAGTTCTGACAGTGTCAAGTAATCTTTTTTCCCAAATACTGCCTATTCTTGCCACTTCTGTGTTCTTCCTGGCTGTGTCACCTCTACCCACATTCCAGACACCACCTGTCACTTGTATTCTCTCCACAGAAACTACATGGATTAGCGTGGCATCAATCATTGTCCATTCCAGACTGCCAAAACCCCGTCTGGCCACTCTGAATGCATCCTTATGATCTTCCTGCCACCTCAGATGTCCCAAAATGCCACGGCTTATAGACACGCACACGCTTTCTCCCAGACCTGATGGCTTCTCCATGTCTCTCTGCTTTCCTCCATCTGCATCCTGCTGTCTCAGCCCACACAGCCCTCTCTGCGACCAGCACCAGAGATTAATAAGGCGGGGCCAGGCATCCCAGTGGGTGGCAACACCGGATACAAGTGTGCAAGGGTTCATTTGTGTTCACTATTGTAAATATGGACAAGCTTTAAAGTGTTACTCATCTTTAGATATCACAAAGTCCTGATGTGTTCACACACCAGAGGATCAGAGCCCCTAGGCATAGACGCACAGACACCCTGATGGGAGAAGCAAGTTCCATCATGTGCTGGAATTGCCGGGAATTTCCTCAGTGTATCACCGATCATAAGCATCTGCATAAATGGGTTAATGGGTTCCTTTATCTGGTTTTCATGAAACTGTTTTCCAAAGCTTAAAAAAGGATTCCATTGTGGGGCTGGAGAGATGGCTCGGTGGTTAAGAACACTGGCTGCTCTTCCAGAGGTCCTGAGTTCAATTCCTAGCAACCACATGGTGGCTCACAACCATCTATAAATGGGATCCGATGCCTTCTTCTGGTATGTCTGAAGACAGCAACAGTGTACTCATATAAATAAAATAAATAAACCTAAAAAAAAAATCTTAAAAAAAAAAAAAGATTTCATTGCTGTCCATCCCCCAAAACAGGCTGATTGAAGGATCACATAAAACCCCACAAAGACCGATACTTCTACTTCCAGTTTGAAAGCGTCATTACTGCTGTAATACAATTTATTTTTATTTTTACCTCTGGATTAATGGTGAAAGTTTTAGTAGATTTTCCAACACTGAGAAGATCAAATATTATTTCTTTCATTGCAAAATCCAAACGTTCCTAAGGAAAGAGATTAATTAGTTAATTAATCCTTGCACCCTCCTAGAGTACAAAGGAAGCTGTCTGAGAAATACATATATTACAAACAATATAGATTTTTGCCCTTAGAAGTTTATGACCCCAAGTGATCATAAGAAAAATATGTATGAATTAATAAAACATGTTTAAAACATATCGTCTAATATCAATGATATGAGTTTCCAACGAGTAGGGTAAATTTTAAATAATTCATCCACTACAAGTGCTAAGCATGTAAGGAACAGTGAGGACAGGAAAAATGGGACACCAGTGAAGGGGTCTCAACAGAATAAAAGGCTAAGGAAGCTGCCTCAGTGCCTGAGGTACAGGGCTAGCAGATTACCACAGTGAAGTGACCGCGGAGGGCACAGGCACCATTCTAGGAAATAGAAAAGGCGAACAGTGAAACCTAACAGCACTGCTTTCTGAACACAGGACCAAAACTCAATGCGATTCATTAATCTTTTTCATCATTATACTCAGTAATTGTCATTTCTTCTAGGCTCCAATCAGAGATGTTCACCCACTTTAGTTAAATGTTCTTTTTCTTTTCCCATTGTAAAAGAATAATTTGACCATGTAGTAACCATGTCTAGCTTCGGTTCAAAAGGAATACAATGAACCTTCTGGAACCAGCATTTCCCTGAGCCGAGGAGGGCATGTCTACTTATTTCACAGGACTGATGTTCCACAGGGAAACGTGACTGAGAATCAGCACTGGCTCACACACAGAATCCACTTAATACCCTTTAGTAAACCTTCTATTCCCCAGAGGTTAGGAACTCCTCAAGGGATGCACGCTTTAAGAAGTAGTGGACACAGGAGAAAGGGGATGGAGATGAAGAGGGTGCCACCTCTGACATGGGAGAGAACGACTCTTCTGCTATGCAGTGTGGCCCTCAAGCATCCTCATGGATGGGGGGCTCTTATTCTACAGCTCTTCAGTTCTGATCGAGGCAGCTTCCCCTCTGTACTCCTTAAAAGATCTCTTTGAGTTAGCCCCAGTAGATTCTAGAATATGTACTCTCGAATCCAGACTGTGAGCTGTGGAGAAGGCTTGGTGCTTGCTGCACAAACATGAGTGAAGATCCTCAGCACCCACAGAAAAACTGCTGTGTCATTTGCATACTCCTATAATCCTGGCGGCGCTATAAAAACAGAGGGCGCTGTAAAACAGAGGGTGCCACAGGCTCACTGGCCAGCCACTCTAGCCAATCAGCTGGCTTCACGGTCAGTAAGAGGCCTTTCCTGACTCAAAAATAAGGCAGAAAGAGCCAGTGAGAGGGCTTAGTAGATGAAGGTGCTGCTAGTCAGTTTTGAGTCAAGTTGACACATGCTGGAGTCGTTTAAGAAAAGGGAACCTTGGTTGAGAGCCACCCCCCTCAGATTAGTTTGTAGGCAAGCCTGTGGTGCATTTTCTTGATTGATGACAGATGTGCAAGCACTCACTGTAAGTGGTACCACCTCTGGGCTGGTATTCCTGGGTGCTAAAAGAAAGCCAGTCTCCTGGAGAAGTTTCTGTCTCCAGGTTGCAACCCGGAGCTCCTGCTCTGACTTTCTTTGATAACAGATGGGGAACTGAACATTGTACATTGAAATAAACCCTTTGTTCCCCACAGTGATTTTGTTCAGTGGTGTTTTAGCACAGTAATTGAAACTCACTAAGAAAAGTGCTTGTTCCCACAACAGTGTATACACACACACACACACACACACACACACACACACACCCTAAAGTTACAAAAACGAAAGTGGAGAGCAATCCAGGACACCAGATGTTGATCTCTGGTTTTCATGCACACACAAGTATACACAACACACACACAAACCAAGATTACTTAGGCATTTTTATTAGGGACTAAACTCACCCTCAATTCAATGTGTGTCCACCTATGCGGTTCCTTCCATCTTTTGTCACACACATAACACACATAATACACACACACATACACACAGCGTCATTAGCGTCCTATATTTTTGAAAACTTTCTAAGCATACTTTTCACTCTCAAATAGTATACCCCTGAATATGTAAGAAATTACATATTTACATAAAAAAAACCCAATTATGAAAAGTGGCTGTTGCTGGCAGCCAGGACAAGAGACCGAGTGGGGAGAGCACGCACCTGAGCAATGAACTGGATGATCTTCACAAATATATTGAGAGGGGTGTCACGGGGGACCACGCTGCGGGAGCCTTTTGGGAAAAGCGCCGACACTATGCTCATCAGGCGACTGTGGACAGAAAAGAGACTCGATGGCCATGAGGTCATAAGACCTGGCCACCCTACGCAAGAATTCCTCCTGCTCCTTATGTTAGGGGAGTGCAGATCCCTCTCCACACGCTTTGGTAACTTCACCGGTATGACTGTCGCAGGCTTTTACTTATTTCTTTTGGAACTGAGGCTAGAGCTCAGAACCCTGCATGTGCTAAGCAGACATTTCATCTCCGAGGCAGATCCTCCCTGCCAAGGTTTCATTTCTTTTTTTTGTTTTGTTTTGTTGTTTTTGTTTTTTTGAGACAGGGTTTCTCTGTATAGCCCTGGATGTCCTGGAGCTCACTCTGTAGACCAGGCTGGCCTCGAACTCAGAAATCCACCTGCCTCTGCTTCCCAAGTGCTGGGATTAAAGGCGTGCACCACCACAACCGGCTTAAGGTTTCATTTCTGATGTATAAGGCACAGCACTTTAAGGCAGCACTCACCTTTGCGTTACAGTATTGCTCTCACATTTTATTCTAATTACATAAACCCACAACAGTCTATACAAAGACTCCAGTGCAACTCGAGACATTTTAGGGTCTTTATTCTGTCCAGAAACAAAAGAGAACAAAAATAAATGCATTAAAAACACTGGTAAACATTTCAGATCAAACACATTCTCTGATCACAACTAACCCCATCGCCCTGTTTTGTCCAGTCTAAGAAGTTTAAATAAGTCAGCCTGTGTTTAATTTTGCTAAGTATAGATGGCTCAGAAGTGGCCATCGATAGAGCAGCCGAGCTTTATGTTCTAAATAAGATAGAATATTAGGATCCTGCCAACATTTCAAAGAATTTCAGAATGATACACACAGCACAAACTACCCGATAAGTGGTTTATACCACAATCGATAAGCCACTCCTCTTTAATTCATTTGTGGCCCAAGTTTGAAATACCAAAGAGTGTTAGTCACATGAATCTGAAATGCTACCAGACATTAGTGAGCAAGTTTCTGTGATTGAAGAGAGACCTTGGGAACCTGATTATGAAATCAGAAACCCAGGACCAAACCCAAGCCCTGGATGTCCCTTTGTCACTTCCTATATTCTGTGATGGCCTGTCTTTATCTGGAGAGAAGAGGGTACCTACCTCACAGGTCAAAAGGTCAGAGCCTACAAGCCGCTGGGGTCACGCTGGGTACTCACTCAGCATTATGTGTACTAGTCCTAACTTTCATGCAGAAGCAGAACACTACTTAAATTGCTTTATGATTTACAGTGAGAAAACTCTTTTTCATTTCAGCCCATTTCATTGGTAAATGTTCTCATCACTCTAGCTATTGTCAAGACTGGAGTCAGTCAATGAGGTAGTGTAAAATTTGAAAATTATATCAATCTGCTGTTAGACTGCTAAAAATCTGCATTTTAAAATATTCATTCTAGGAGATTTCTATATTGTTAAAAGCAATTGCATATAGCAACTGACAAAGAAGTCTTTAAGACAGGGTCTCACTACATAGCCCTGCCTGCCTGGCCTCAAACTAGCAATGTAGACCAAGCTGGCTCTAAACTAGCAATGTAGACCAAGCTGGCCTCGAACTCACAGAGATCTACTTGCCTCTGTTCTCCCAAGCACTGGGATTAAAGGTGTAGGAAGCCATGACTACCAAGAATTCTTAAACATGCTTTGCTTACTTTGTCAGTTCCGTTTTGTTTTAAGGCTTAGAATAGCAGACCACCACCTCAAATAATGTAAAGCAAAAGGATGGAGGATGTTGGATAATACACTAGACATCACACAAGGCTGGGACCATATCTATGTAATGACTGGACAGAATTGAGACTGGAAAATCCAAATGCTCTCCATAGCAACTCCTTGCTCCATGACAAGATCCATGTTGATCCCAAATGCCAAACACTCCCCCTGGGGTAGCCTTCTGTTTGCTACTAACGTGACTAAAGTTACAAGTGATTCATGATGGGATGCTAACCCAATAACCAAATTTTTGTAATAATGTCTTCAATAAGACCTAACTTTCCTTCCTACCATTTGAATCTCATAGATCAGATATGATACTACGATGTCAGCAAGAAAACAAAAAGATAGGGAAAGAGAGAGAGAGAGACAGAGAGAGAGACAGAGAGA
>JADRCD010204609.1:12822-24484 GCA_019843815.1 Montemys delectorum | reverse complement strand
ACACACACACACACACACACACACACACACACACACACAAACTTTTTCTTCTTTTAGAGAAAGGGTCTCATTCTCTAGCCCTTCCTGGCCTGGCTTGGTTCTAGCTCACAGAGCTCCCATTGCTTCTGCCTCTGGAGTGCTGGGGTTAAAGGTATGTGCTGCCACATCTGGCCACAGTGCTTAGCATCACACTTTTTCCTTTTTTTTTTTATTGATTTTCAAGAAAGGGTTTATCTGTGTAGCCCTAGCTGTCCTGGAGCTCACTTTGTAGACCAGGCTGGACTTGAACTCAGAAATCTGCCTGCCTCTGCCTGCCTCTGCCTCCCAAGTGCTGGGATTAAAGGTGAACGCCACTACCGCCCAGCTCACACTTTTTATCTTATAATTTCTTTAAAGTTTTTCTTTTTTTTAAATGCATTTTCTTTTATTTTTCTTTTTAAATATTTATTTATTTATTATATCTAAGTACACTGTAGCTGTCCTCAGACACTCCAGAATAGGGCGTCAGATCTCACTATGGATGGTTGTGAGCCACCATGTGGTTACTGGGATTTGAACTCAAGAACTTTCAGAAGAGCAGTCAGTGCTCTTAACCAATGAGCCATCTTTCTAGCCCAGTTTTATTTTTTCTAAAAAAATTAATTATTATATTTTATGAGTGTGAATGTTTTGTGTGTGTCATATTATGCCTGGTACTCACTAATGCTTGTGAACTACCATGTGGGTGCTGGGTTCTCTGTAAGAGCAGCAAGTGGTTTTTAACCTCTGAGTCATCTCTCCAGCACCTTGGCCTCTTGGTTTATTTTTTATTTATTTATTTTTTAAAGATTCATTTTATTTTATGTGTATGAGTACACTGTAGCTGTACAGATGGCCATGAGCTATCATGTATGTGGCTGCTGGGAATTGAACTCAGGACCTCTGCCACCCTGCTCGCTCCAGCCCTGCTTGCTCCAGCGTGATTCATTGTAGCTGTCTTCAGATGCATCAGAAGAGGGCATCAGACCTCATTATGGGTGGTTGTAAGCCACCATGTGGTTGCTGGGATTTGAATTCAGGACCTGCCGAAGAGCAGTCAGTGCTCTTACAGCTGAGCCATCTCGCTAGCCCAGACTATTAAGATTACTGTTAGCCGGGCAGTGGTGGCGCACGCCTTTAATCCCAGCACTTGGGAGGCAGAGGCAGGCGCATTTCGGAGTTCAAGGCCAGCCTGTTCTACAGAATGAGTTCCAGTACATCCAGGGCCATACAGAGAAACCCTGTCTCGAAAAAAACAAGACAGAACAAAACAAAAAAGATTACTGTTGGTACTCTGTCTTCAGTTATATATCTTCTTTTTGTTTTGTTTTGTTTTGTTTTGATTTGAGATACGGTCTTACTATTTAGAACTACGTAGATGAAATAGCCATGAACTCATCCTCCTTCCTGCCTCTTTCCTGAGAGCCACGATTAGAGTTGTGTGACTTAATACTGGATCCTTGTGGCTGGTGACACATCATGTTACCAGTAACCTTATTGCTACATGAAAGTATATAAAGGTATCTCTTGAATGGGCTTCAGAGACAAAACATTTTCAGACTCTGCTACATTGTTTTTTTTTTTTAATAAGATGTATTTACTTTGTATGAATGTTTTGCTTACAAGTATGTATCTTTTCCATGTGTGTGCCAGGTGCCCTCAGATCAGAAGGGAATGTTGGATCCTCTGGAACTGGAGTTTATGGGTGGTCCTCAGCCACCGCCTTTGGGTGCTGGGAATGACTTAATGTGTCCTCAACAACTGCTCTTAAAACTGTTTTTGAGACACTTCTCCAGCCATTTGTTTCCCTTTTTAAAAGACCCTTATCTTTCACACCTGTAATTTTGTTGCTCTCCAGACTGAAGCAGGAAGAAATTGCCTGTGAGTCTAAGCTACTAGTGATACATATCTTTAGAAAGAGACCTTACCAGGTTGTGTTTTATCAACCTAGAAATTGAATATATCCACTGGGACCACAAAAAGAAAGTCTACAAATCTATAACTATCCTCCTGTCTGCTTCCAGAGTATTATTATTGCAGGTGTTTCCTTATGTGCCAGCTTAGTTCATGTTTAGTTTAGCTTGGTTATGTTTCTGTTTGGATTTTTAGACAGGGTTTCTCTGTGTAGCTCTGGCTGTCCTGGAACTTACTCTGTAGATAAGGCTGGCCTTAAACTCAGAAATCCACCTGCCTCTGCCTCCCAAGTGCTAGGATTAAAGAAAGGTGTGTGCCACCACTGCCTAACATACTCTTTTTTTTTTTTAAAGATTTATTTATTATACATAAGTACACTGTAGCTGTCTTCAGACACACCAGAAGAGGGCATCAGATCTCATTACGGATGTTTGTAAGCCACCATGTGGTTGCTGGGATTTGAACTCAGGACCTCTGGTAGAGCAGTCCATGTTCTTAAGCGCTGAACCATTTCTCCAGCCCATGGGTATTCTTTTGCTGACAAGTTGACAATATTTTGTATGTTATTGGAAACTTTGGAAGGATGTAGACTATTTCTTAGAGGATTTTAAGTGAAAGTCTCTGTAATCACTGTTAATCAAGACTGTATTTTTCTTTGGTCTTATAAACTTAGTTGTGCTTGGTAGCTGTTTTTTTATTTACCATTAAAAAAAAAAAACTGGCGGGAGAGATGGCTCAGTGGGCAAGAGCACCCTCTGACTGCTCTTTTGAAGGTCCTGAGTTCAAATTCCAGCAACCACATGGTGGCTTACAACCGTCTGTAATGAGATCTGGTGCCTTCTTCTGGTCTGTCTGAAGACAGCTACAGTGTACATAAAATAAATAAATCTTTACCAAAAAAAAAACAATAACAAGAAAAAAACCAGACAATAAAAGTAAGATCCTGCTATTCAGTTCTGCAGCTTTTCCCATAACAGCATGGATAGTTTACATTAATATCTGGTAGCTATGAGTATCTGTTAGGTTTTTTTTGTTTTGTTTTGTTTTGTTTTGTTTTTTGTTTGTTTTTCGAGACAGGAGACAGGGTTTCACTGTGTAGCCCTGGCTGTCCTGGAACTCACTCTGTAGACCAGGCTGGCCTCGAACTCAGAAATCCACCTGCTTCTGTCTCCCAAGTGTGGGGATTAAGGGCGTGCGCCACCATCGCCCGGCTTTTTTTTGTTTTGTTTTGTTTTGATGTTAGGAATTTAGAATGCCTAATGTTCAAGAGACCCTTTTGAGTTGTGTTCTCCAGTGAAAATATGAATGTTCTTTTCTTTTTTCCTTTTTTATTAGATATTTTCTTTATTTACATTTCAAATGTTATCCCTTTCCTGGTTTCCCCTCCAAAAACCCCCTCTGCCCTCCCTCCTCCCCCTGCTCACCAACCCACCCACTCCTGCTTCCTGGCTCTGGCATTCCCCTACACTGGGGCATAGAGCCTTGACAGGACCAAGGGGGCCTCTCCTCCCATTGATGACAAACAAGGCCATCCTCTGCTATACATATGCTGCTGGAGCCATGAGTCCCACCACATGTACTCGTTGGTTGGTGGTTTAGTCCCTGGGAGCTCTGAGGGTACTAGTTAGTTCATATTGTTGTTCGTCCTAAGGGGCTGCAAACCCTTCAGCTCCTTGAGTTCTTTCTCTAGCTCCTCCATTGGGGACCCTGTACTCAGTCCAATGGATGGCTGTGAGCCTCCTCTCCTGTATTTGTCAGGCACTGGTGGAGCCTCTCAGGAGACAGCTATAACAGGCTTCTGTCAGCAAGCACTTGTTGGCATCCATAATAGTGTCTGGGTTTGGTGACTGTATATGGGATGGATCCCCAAGTGGGGCAGTCTCTGAATGGTCATTCCTTCAGTCTCTGGTCCACACTTTGTCTCTGTAACTCTTCCCATGGTTTTTTTTTTTTTTTTTTTTTGTTCTCCCTTCTAAGAAAGAGGAAATAGCCACACTTTGGTCTTCCTTCTTCTTGAGTTTCATGTGGTTTGTGAATTGTATCTTGGGTATTCCGAGCTTCTGGGCTAATATCCATTTATTAGTGGGTGCATACCATGTATGTTCTTTTATCATTGGGTTACCTCACTCAGGAGGATATTTTCTATAGTTCCATCCATTTGCCTACGAATTTCACAAATTCATTGTGTTTTTTTAAAAAAGATTTATTTATTTATTATATGTAAGTACACTGTAGCTATCTTCAGATACTCCAGAAGAGAACATCAGATCTTTTTTTAAAGATGGTTGTGAGCCACCGTGTGGTTGCTGGGATTTGAACTCAGGACCTTCAGAAGAGCAGTTGGTGTTCTTAACTGCTGAGTCATCTCTCCAGCCCCAAATTCATTGTTTTTAATAGCTGAGTAGTACTCCATTTTGTAAATGTACCACATTTCCTGTATCCATTCCTCTGTTGAGGGACATCTGGGTTCTTTCTAGTTTCTGGCTATTGTAAATAAGGATGCTATGAACATAGAGGAGCATGTGT
Organism: Montemys delectorum; assembly: GCA_019843815.1. NCBI lineage: Eukaryota > Metazoa > Chordata > Mammalia > Rodentia > Muridae > Montemys > Montemys delectorum. Next base: position 20,026 of record JADRCD010204609.1, on the reverse strand, counting down.
CCTTATTACATGTTGGAGCATCTTCTGGGTGAATGTTCTTAAGCTTTTCATTCTACAGGATACAAAGTGGGTGTTTGAGAAAACTGCATTAAGTTAAAACTACATTAACTTTGCCTGTTGGACAAAGTTCTGTGGATGGCAGATAACTTATGCCAGTAGAATTTCTGGTTATTCCTGCTGTTTTTGGAGAATTACTCAAAATGTCTTTGTCCCTTATGATCACTATTTTGCTTTTTATTGTCTGTTTTTGGTTCGTTTTTTTAAGGGGGGGCATTGCTGGGGACCAACCCCAAGGTTTTTTGTGGACTAGACCAGCCAGCTCTCTTTCACTATTATCTCCTGCACACTGTATAGTGTCATATCTTTCATTTACTTAAAATTATTACTGTTCAGGTAGAGTTGACTTGTGTTTTATTGCTGTGACATATTAGTGTCCTTTCTTTTTGTGGGTGTGGTTTTTTTGAGACAAAGTCTTGTGTAGTTTCTGTACCCTCAAACTCAGTGGTTAGAGTTAAATTCAACCTTCTTAATGCTGCGACCCTTTAATATAGTTCCACTATGTTGTAGTGACCCCTTAACCATAAAGTTGTTTTTGTTGTTACTTCATAACTCTAATTTTGGTAAAATCTAATTTACATTTGGTAAAAGTGTAAATAGTTTTGGAGATAGGGCCTTGCCAAAGGGGTCAAGGTCCACAAGTTGAGAACCACTGCTCTAGAATATTAATATTACAGAAGTGTGCCATCATGACAAGTTCACACCCCACCATTTTGCCCTGTACAGCATGGTCAAATTTAGAAGTGAAGGAGAATGGTATGACTGTGGGATGGGTTTAACAGTTGCAGGTTAGTGTGGTTGTTTCCTATAGGTAGTTATTTCCAATGTAACTATTCTAGTGGCACACTCACAACAAATACTGTGAGGTTTAGAAGGGTGCATAAGCCGGGCAGTGATGGCGCAAGCCTTTAATCCCAGCACTTGGGAGGCAGAGGCAGGCGGATCTCTGAGTTTGAGGCCAGCCTGGTCTACAGAGTGAGTTCTAGGACAGCCAGGGCTACACAGAGAAACCCTGTCTGGAGGTGGGGGGAGGGAAAGCTAAAAGAAAATCACATGATGGTAGCACACACTTTTACCAGCCCTCGAAAGACAGGGATTTCTGAGTTTGAGGGCAGCAGGGTCTATAGAATGAATTCTAGGACAGCCAGGGCTAGAGAGAAGCACCGTCTGAAAAACATACTAATAACTAAATGATTTTTAAAAATATTAAAAATTGCAACAAAGCAAAAAACAAAAACAAAAAAAAGATCCCCAAAACAATTGCCCCTCCAAAACAAACAAAACAGTTAAAGAAATAGTTTAGTGGAGAGTGTGTTAGCAGGGTTTTTGTAGCTTTGTATTACTTTGTTGTTTTTTTTTTCCTGGTTTTTTGTTTGTTTGTTTGTTTTTTGTTTTTTGAAGACAGGGTTTCTCTGTGTAGCCCTGGCTGTCCTGGAATTCACTTTGTAGACCAGGCTGGCCTCGAACTCAGAGATCCACCTGCCTCTGTCTCCCAAGTACTGAGATTAAAGGCGTGCGCCACTTTGTATTACTTTGTATTACGTGTGCCCGGCTTTGTATTACTTTGTATTACAGTATTCAGAACAGATATAGTATAACCGAATGTGACCTAAGTTATGGATTAGGGCTTAACTGGAAGTTATTTAGTGTATGCTGTAGAAGCTGGTAAATTAAAATTTATACTAAATTTGGTAATTAAAATTCATGGGCCAGTGAGATGGCTTAGTGGCTAAAAGGTACTTAACTGCCAAGTCTGATAATATGATTTTGATCCTGAGATCCACCTGAGATGACCCATCTTAGTGGTAGAAAGACAAAGCTGACTCCCACAAGCTGGGCTTAACTCACCTGCCTCTGCCTCTGAGTTCTGGAATTAAAGGTGTATGCCACCATAGTTGGCACAGGGCAACTGTGAGTTTTTCATGTTCATGTTTTCTCAAGTTTTTTGGGGCTAAGAAGATGACTTGGTGGGTAAAGTGCTACCCTGTAACTGTGATGACCTGAGTATGGATCTGCAGGCTAGGCATATGGTCTGCAATCCCATGGGGGCTTGCTGGCCCAGAAATTTAGTATAATTTGAGCTCCAGGTTCAGTTGAGAGAGCCTCCTCAAAAGGAGGAAATAGAAGAAGATATCTTGACTTCACTCCTGACTTACACACATCCACACAAAACATTTTTCTCTGATTATATTGATAATAGACTACAGAGAACAACAGTAGATATGGTCCAAGAGATTCGTAACAAGTGTTTATCATAGTAATTCTGGCGAGAGACAAAATGGACTTTAGATTATCAAATTTAAAGATGATAGGAGGAGGACGGTAGGGAAGGGAGGTAGTTTAAGATCTTGTTATGAATAATTTAAGTAAATGGCTGGAGAGATGGCTCAGTGGTTAAGAGCGCTGACTGCTCTTCTGAAGGTCCTGAGTTCAATTCCCAGTAACCACATGGTGGCTCACAACCATCTGTAACGAGATCTAATGGCCTCTTCCTGGTGTGTCTAAGACAGCTACAGTGTTCTTAGATATAATAAATAAAAAAATCTTTAGGCCAAAGCGAGTGGGGCTGACTGGAGTGAGCAACCTTCATTCCCAGCAACCACATGATGGCTCACTACCATCAGTATAGCCTAGTGTACCCATATACATAAAATAAATAACTCTTTAAAAAAAATAGTATTAAGATTGGGAAGACTTTGCAAACATAAATAAAACAGTGAGAGAGGATCAGGGCTTTGTTTTGTTTTTAACCATATTGTGTGTTAGCTATCAGAATTCTGTAATAAATATCTGGACACCGTAAAAGGGGCTTGAGCTAGAGATAGAAATGGAGAATTAAATGCTGTAGATAGTTTGTTTTTTGTTTTCGTTTTTGTCTTTTTTTGTTTGTTTTTGTTTTTTGTTTTTCTGTGTTTTGGTTTTTTGAGACAGGGTTTCTCTGTGTAGCCCTGGCTGTCCTGGAACTCACTCTGTAGACCAGGCTGGGCTCAAACTCAGAAATCCGCCTGCCTCTGCCTCCCAAGTGCTGGGATTAAAGGTTCGCACCACCACTGCCTGGCTGCTGTAGATAGTTTTTCATATCATAGACTAAACTAGATTACTAAGAAAATGAATACAGAGAAGAAAAGGCTGAGGTCTCTTAACATGAGAACTAAGGCTAGTAAAGGAGCCCAAAGAGAATTATGTGGAATCAATAGAATAAATAACAGTTAATTTGGGGGTGGGGGTAAATGGTCAGTTTTGTCATAGATTACATAGATCCCATTTCTGGGATCAAACCAGGGAAATGGGGGTAGTGAGAGCTGATTGGTAATGTTGAAGCATTCAATTCTAAGCACCCACTTGGTTTCTCAGTCTGTCTGCAGACCAGGCATAGAGCACACAGATATGCCTACATCACACCTGGTGCTAATTTTTAAAAAGATGTGTGTGTTTGTGTGTGTGGGGGGACATTTGCACACATGTATGCATGCCACTGTGTGTATGAGCTCCTTCCTGCTCATGCCTGCCCTTGTAGAGGCTAGAAGATGGTAGCAGTAAATAATTCTGAAGTCTGAGTTACAGGTGGTTGTGAGCAGCCCAGTTGTGGAGACAGGAATGAAACACTAGTCCTGTGGAAGAGGAACAAGTGCTCTTAGCTCCTGATACCTCTTTCCAGCCCCTTACTTCATTCATTTTAATAGCTGTCTTATTTGCCTATAGTTAGTAGTGTGTGTGCAAGCCCTGCAGATTCAACCTAGGGCGTGTGTTATACACAGAGCAAACATCCTTTCAGTAAGGTGCCCTTGTAATTTCTTTTGTTATATGAGTACACTGGACAGAGGGTTGTGAGCCACTATGTGGTTGCTGGGATTTGCACTCAGGAACTTTGGAAGAATAGTCTGTGATCTTAACCGCTGAGCCATCTCACCAGCCCCAAGGTGCTTTTTTTGTTTTTAATATTTTTTCTGATGAAAAATTTATTAGTTTATTTTAAAAAATTAGATGGGAAGGCATCTGACAAAATAATCTTTTTTCAGTTTTTGAGACAAGGTCTCATCATGTAAGCCATGTTTGCCTTGAACATGTCATGTAGCCAAGGATAATCTTGAACTGCCTTAGAATTTATAGGTTTATGGACCAACCACACTTAGTAGGAAAGGAATGCAGTTTTTTTTTTTTTTTTTTTCTTTTTTCTTTTCGAGACAAGGTTTCTCTGTGTATCCCTGGCTGTCCTGGAACTCACTCTGTAGATCAGGCTGGTCTGGCACAGGCTTTTTTTTTTTTTTAAAGAAAACTTTATTTTATTTTATGTTCATTGGTGTCCTGCCTATATGTATGTCTGTGTGAGGCTGTCAGATCTTGGAGTTGTCAGCTGCCATGTGGGCACTGGGAATCAAACTGGGTCTTCCGGAAGAGTAGTCAGTGCCTTCAACCTCTGAGCTATCTCTCCAGCCCCAGGAATACAGTCTTAATCAAATTTCAAGGTTCAAGATTATTAGGATGATAAATGTTGCATTACTTGTAAGACATTTAATGATAAAGGTTTGATTTTCATGAATTTGGGCCTGGAGAGATGACCCAGTGGTTAAGAGCCCATGTTGCTCTTGGAGAGGACTGAAGTTTGGTCTCCAATAACTGCATGAGGCTACTTTCAACAGTCTATTAACTCCAGCTCAAGGTTTTCCTGGGACCTAATCTGGCCTACACACACACACACACACACACACACACACACACGTATATTAATGTAAATTAATTTTTTGAGACAGGGATTTTTTTTGTATTCTTGGCTGTCGTGGGACTCACTCTGTAGATCAGGCTGGCCTCAAACTACAGAGTTCTGCCTGCCTCTGCTTTCCAAGTACTGGGATTAAAGGCGTGAGCTACCTCTATTTAGACCAGCCAGTGCCTGGCTCTAAATTCATTCATTCATTTATTTATTCATTCATTTATTTTTGGCACTTAATATGTTGAAAGGGCTGACCTTGAATTCTTGAGGTCCTTCTGCTCCTGGCTGCTGAAGGTCTAAATTATTCTTATGAGCACTTTCAACATTGGCTTCTGGAGTTCTTGCTTGTCTAGCCATTTCAATTCCTACAAGATGTAACTTAAAGTGCAACTTTAAGATTCTACAGTAGGGCTGGGCGGTGGTGGCGCATGCCTTTAATCACAGCTTGGGAGGCAGAGGCAGATGGATTTCTGAGTTTGAGGCTAGCCAGGGATATACAGAGAAACTCTGTCTCAAAAACAAACAAACAACCTCCCCCCCCCCCCAAAAAAAATTCTACAATAGTCAAGTGAGTCAGTGGAGTCTTGGGAACTAGTGAATCCTGTGGGAAGGGTACTAAAGTGAAGTGACTGTGCTCACACCCGAACTTTACACCTGCTCTCAGCCTAAGGCTGAGTGAGAAGCAGTCTCAGACACAATTTTAACTGGTGTATTCCTATTGGTTCTGAAGTTGTTAGATGAAATTGATAAAATAGAGATTTCAAAAGTTTAAGATTGTTTTATTAAATTTATGTGCATTGGTGTCCTTGGAAGATTTGTCTTTGAATTTAAAGCATGACATTTTTTTCTTTTTCAAAGGTTTATTTATCATTGTAAATAAGTACATTGTAGTACACTGTCTTCATATGCACCAGAAGAGGGCATCAGATCTCATTATGGGTGGTTGTGAGCCACCAAGTGGTTGCTGGGATTTGAACTCAGGACCTTTGGAAGAATAGTCGGTGCTCTTACCCGATGAGTGATCTCACTAGCTTGAGCATGGCATTTTTATTCTCACTTTGTGAGACATCATAATTATTTTTTAAAGTGTCCTTAATAACATTTTAAATGAGATAGATGAAAGTTATTTATCCTTCCCCTACAACTGAATTCTTGAATTTTGTTTTTAAACAGGTGCCATGTTTCAGAACAGAGTAAGACACTTGGTAAAGAAGAACTGAAGACATTTACAGTTAACAGAGATAGCCTGATTACAAAGAAAGCATTAACCTGCCTCTGAGGTGACTAAAGGGGAATAATGGTGATTTTGCGCCGGGCTCGGCCGCCTGCTTCCGCCCCAACCAGCAATGAATCTTGACTCGCTCTCGCTGGCCTTGTCTCAAATCAGCTACCTGGTGGACAATTTAACCAAGAAAAACTACCGAGCCAGCCAGCAGGAAATACAGCATGTAAGTACTCTATTCAGAATGTAAACAGCATTGAAGCAAAAAACAAATAGCCAGTTGATAATAAGTTGGCAATTTATGCTACTAGGTTGTAGGACAAGTCGTAACTTCTGCTGCTTTGTGTTATTTTGCTTTACCAAGTGTACATAAAAGACTTTATACCAGTCTGTGGGTATATTCACAGCCTTTTTTTTCTTTTGAACAAATAGAAGCCAGGTATAGTCATACATGCATCTAATTCTAGTACTTGGAAGGCAGAGACAGGTGAATATCTGGCATTTGATGCCAGTCTGGTCTGCATACTTAGTTCTTGGCCAGCCAGCCAAGGCTCCATAAAGAAACTCTTGTCTGAAAAACAAACGTTAATAACAAAAAACCCACTAAAGAAACACGATCTGACTGGGTTCAGTCTAGTTCTACCTTTTTCCTCTTCAGCATTAAGAGGGAATGGCTCAGTGGATAAAGTGGTTGTTGTGTTTAAGCATGAAGATGAACATTAGGATCCCTTCAGCCCACAAGAAAGCTGGGAAACTGCCACAGGCCAGCCAGCCTTGGCCCCTAAACCCGAGGGAGAAACAGTCCTGGTACAGGTCAGCAAGACGTCAGCAGAGAAAAAAATGACACAGGCAGACACAAGGGAGTCTTGTATCTGAGTGTGTATTCTCAAAAATGGCATCAGACTTTTATGGTCATTACAAAAGAGAAAAGTCAGGTGGTACATCAAAGTCATCTGAAGTAGGTGGGTCTCCTCCTCTGGATGGGTGCCACACCCCTGGGCTCAGAGCACTCAGAGCATTGGGGGTGCAGGGCCTGGGGAGGTCCTGGGGAGCTGCCAGCCATGTGAGGTTAGAGCCCGCGCGCGCACACATACACACACACACACATACACACACACACACACACACACACACACACACACCAGGCTCACCCATCCTTAGTAACCGCCCACTATGCTAATCTTCTGGGCTAGCAGAGATATGCCCCAGGGGTC
>JADRCD010204609.1:0-12422 GCA_019843815.1 Montemys delectorum | reverse complement strand
TATATATATATATATATATATATATATATATATATATATATATATATGTGTGTGTGTGTGTGTGTGTGTGTGTGTGTGTGTGTGTGTGTGTGTGTATTGGTGAACCCTGGGTTCAGCCACAGACCCTGCCTCAATCAGTAAAGTATGGTGGAGGAAGAAATCTGATGTAGCTGCCAATGGCCATGAGTTACTGGGTTGCTGGATGGAAAGATGGGGCTTAATGGGGGGACAGCAAGAGAAGAATGAGACCAAGACAAGTTTCTGATCAAGGCCTAATGTTTACTTAGGAGTCTGAGTTTTTAGAGGGGGGAAACCCATGCCCCCACTATGTCAGGATCTTGTTGCCTCATCAGCATCTTGTCAGGAACTCATCAAGCAGACAGGCTCAGCTGGTAGTGGCTCCTTGTGGGAAGCTGCAGATGTGGCAGGGCAATAGACTTCACCTAGGTTGGAAGGCTCCACCCTAGGTGGGCTTAGCCGTCTGTGGCAAAGCCAAATCTGAATCAGCCTGCTGGAGGTTGTGGGGAAGGCACAATCTGATGCCAAATTTGGTCCTTTATAGGCACCCTCACGTTCATGCAGCTGTGTTTCCACGTGCTCACAAATCCATGTACACATAAAAAAGGATGAAACTGTACTGGAAGTATAAGATACTTGGTGGAGTGCTTGCTTTTAGCACGAGTTCAGTAACAGTTATCTGTGGGCTTTTAGCCATCCTACTGGGTATAAAGTTTTTTTTTTGTTTGTTTGTTTGTTTGTTTGTTTTTGTTTTTCAAGACAGGGTTTCTCTGTATAGCCCTGGCTGTCCTGGAACTCACTCTGTAGACCAGGCTGGCCTTGAACTCAGAAATCCGCCTGCCTCTGTCTCCCAAATGCTGGGATTAAAGGCATTGTGCCACCACTGCCCGGCAGGTATGCAGTTTTGATTCACAAGTAATGGTACTGAACATTTGTGTTCCACTATCAATTTTTGGATATTTGAAGAAGTACCTGTTAAATTTTTTCCCTCCTGGAGCTGGGAAGATGGCTTTGCAGTTAGGAGCACCTACTGCTGTTTCAGAGAACTGGAGTTTGGTTTCTAGCACACACAATGGGTTGCCTAGAACTCCCCTTAACTCCAGTTCCAGGGTATCTGATGTCTTTCTATTCACACACATGAACATACACATAAAAAGCCAGCTCTTTAAATCCTTACTTTTTTTTTTTTTTTAAAGATTTATTTATTGTTATATGTAAGTATACTGTAGCTGACTTCAGACATACCAGAAGAGGGCATCAGATCTCATTATGGATGGTTGTGAGCCACCATGTGGTTGCTGGGACTTGAACTCAGGACTTTTGGAAGAGCAGTCAGTGCTCTTAACCACTGAGCCATCTCGCCAGCCCCCTAAATCCTTACTTTCTGTAGTGTAGATTTTACATGTGTTAGTATTTGATTGTATCTTTATGAACACTAAGTAGCTGAGTGTGATGTGCTCTCACATGGAGATTGAAACAGAATTATTAAAGATGGAAGCAGAAGGATTGTTTGAGACCTGCTAGGCATCCTGTAACCTTGTTTAAAAATACATAATTCCCTTTATGCAAAAGAAATTGTAGTTGGATTCATAGATCACAAACATAAGTCAAATAAATATGTGTGCGGCGCCTACGACCCTGACCAACAGGGAAGAAGGATCAGCACACCACGTCAGTTTACTCAGCAACAGTTTACTCAGGAATGTCTTGCTTAACGGTTACAGCAGAGTGACCCTGAGCCCCACCAGGAGTCTGACTATATACCTTTCGTAGGACCGCCCATGAGCCCATACCACGCTTCACACAGTCATAGGCTACTAGGCATTGACATAGAATCAGGCCACTGGTGGGCACGCCCCCGGGTCCAAATAAGGACTTGTTTACTCCAACGGCTCCAGCTCGGCCAGCGCCATCTTTAAGGCACAGCAACAGCGCTCCACAAACATGTACCAGACAAATCTAAGAAAGAATTTATGCAGCAGTGTTCAGTTTTGGTTCTTTTATTTTGTGGTATGTGTGCAACAATTGTAGGGTTTTTGTTTTAATTTTTTAAAAGATGTTTAATATGTGTACTGTTTGGCCTGCCTATACATTTCTACCTATAGGCAATGGGTATTAAGTTTTATTCCTTAAGTATTGCTGCCCCCCCCCCCCCCCCCCCCAGGGTTTCACTGTGTAGCCCTGACTTTCCTGGAACTCACTCTGTAGACCAGGCTGGCCTCAAACTTAGAAATCTGTCTGCCTCTGCCTCCCAAGTTCTGGGCTCCACCATTGCCCGGGGCCTAAGTATCTTTTCAAAGTCAGTATGTTTGGATATATAGGAGATGGAAATGCCTATGTTAGCCTTTTTAAATAGAATGAATAGAATGATGGCATATGCTAAACTGCCCATTCTCCTTTCCTTTCTTTTTTCCCTTTTCATGAAAGAGTTTCACCATGTAATTCTGGCTGACCTTGAATTCCTATGCAGACCAAGCTGGCTTTGAACTGCCTGCCTCTGCCCCTCAAATGCTGGCATTAAGGGTCTGAGTCACTAGGCCAAGCAAATTGTGTTACCCTGCATTTATCTAGTACCTACATTTTCTGACCTTCCTTTGGAGGTCAGAAAAGCAAGGGCATTGATGTTCTGGAACTGGCACTACAGATGGTTGTATCCCTCCATAGGGTGCTAACATCCACACCTGGTCTTCTACAAGAGCAATAAATGCTCTTAACCACCCAATCCTTTCTCCAGCTGTGAATAGTCAAATCTTCTAACTATTCAGAGATGACTCAAGTCTCATCCCTAGGTCTCTGTCTCTGTCTCTGTCTCTGTCTCTGTCTCTGTCTCTCTCTCTCTCTCTCTCTCTCTCTCTCTCTCTCTCGTGTGTGTGTGTGTGTGTGTGTGTGTGTGTCTGTCTGTCTGTCTGTCTTTGTCTTTGTCTTTGTCTTTCAAATAGATCTCAGTGTATTTTTGGGCTGCCTCAGCCTTCCAAGTATTGGGATGATAGGTGTACACCACCAAACCTGATTAATCTCACCACCTTTTTATTTTATTTTTCTTTTTTTTTTGTCTTTTCGAGACAGGGTTTCTCTCTGTAACCCTGGCTGTCCTGGAACTCACTCTGTAGACCAGGCTGCCCTTGAACTCAGAAATCCACCTGCCTCTGCCTCCCAAGTGCTGGGATTAAAGGTGTGTGCCACCACCTTTTTATTAAAGTAAGATGTATATACATGGAGAAGGGCACATGCTATGTGCAAAAGAGTTTTCATTAAATGAGTGTCTATGCTGTATATTTGCACAGATCAAGCAAGATGATGACTTTTACTCACTTTTCTCTCAGTTACTGAACACATCTCGATCGCTCACTCGCTTTCTTTCTTTCTCTTTGATTTTTCGAAACAGGATTTCTCTGTGTAGCCCTGGCTGTCCTGGAACTCACTCTGTAGACCAGGCTGGCCTCGAACTCAGAAATCCACCTGCCTCTGCCTCTCAAGCGCTGGGATTAAAGGCATACACAGCCACAGCCTAGCTCACAGGTCTATTTCTAGGCATGTACTTACTGTACATGTATCACAAGACATGTATCTTGATATGTCCATATTGGAAACAACTTAGGATTCATCCATCAATGCTGTTCTGTAAGCATTGAAACTATTGTTTTTGTTTTTGTTGTGAAGGGGGTTTTTAGACAGGGTTTTTCTGTGTAGCCTTGCCTGTCCTGGAACTCACTCTGCAGACCAGGCTGGCCTCGAACTCAGAACTCAGAAATCTGCCTGCCTCTGTCCCCCAAGTTGTGGGATTAAAGGCGTGCGCCACCACTGCCCGGCCATGGCAACTCTTATAAAGGACATTTAATTGGGGCTGGCTTACAGGTTCAGAGGTTCAGTCCATTATCATTAAGGCGGAATCATGGCGGCATTCAGGCAGACATGGTGCAAGAGAAGCTTCTACTTCTTCATCTAAAGGCTACTAGCAGAATACTGGCTTCCAGGCCCACTGTGGCAGGGCTACTTCAACAAGGCCACACCTCCTAACAGTGCTACTCCCTGGCTCCCATAGGCTTGTTCAAACAGGAGTCTATGGGAACCATACTTAAACATAAAAGTTCAAAGTCTCTCTGACATTCATCCAATCACTTAACTGTAGTCCAAAAAGAGACTGTTAACCTTTGATTTCCATGTGGTGTATTAGAAATCTATAGTAACATTAGCAAAACCAAGACTAAACATATCTTTAAGGCAGTGATTTTTAACTTTTTAAATGTAAATCTTTAATATTAAAATAAACTATCTTTCAAAAAGTGAAAACATAGAGCAATATAGTTTACTGAGACAGGATAGGAACATATAGAAATCATACCTCAATTCAAAAGTCTTTGAACACCTGCTGATTTAGTTATATTTTGCTGTTCTTTTTTTTTTTAATGGTTTTTTTTTAATTTATTTATTATAAATGAGTACACACTGTAGCTGTATTCAGACATACCAGAAGAGTGTGTTAGATCTCATTACGGGTGATTGTGAGCCACCATGTGGTTGCTGGGATTTGAACTCATGAACTTTGAAGAACAGTAGGTCCTCTTACCCACTGAGCCATTTCACCAGCTCACATTTTGTTGTTCTTAAGCAAGAAGATGGTGGTGAAGCCAGGACTTTCTACAACAAAGATGGCTGGCAGTCATGTGATTGCCCTCAATCAAGATGGCGCTCAAATATAGTTCTTTGCGTTTTCTAGCCTTTAGCAAAGATGACTATAAGCCATGTGTTGGTTCCATGGAACAGCATTCGTTTCTACAAGCATATGCAGTATTAATGTATTAGCAAAGAGACAAATACTTAGACACATATTTTACCTGGCAGGTGTGGCTGGCCTGGGGCATGCATTGTGATCCGGTATCCTACCTCTACTGCTACTACTGCCAAAAATTCCCTACTGAGGCACAGGATCCAGTAGTTACCATTCTTAGTCTGCCCAGTTCTCTGCGCTGACTCAGACTTAAGAGAGGGAATAGAGGGGAGCACATGAGTGTAGGTGCACAGGATGGAAAGAGATAGATTTTTTAGGAAGTAGAAGCTAAGAGAAGGGCAAAGAGTGAGTGAGTTAAGACAAATAAAATCTAGAGAGTGTTCCTAGAGCTACAGGACCAGGGAGCAAGTGATCAGACATAGGTGTGACCAGATATCTGTGTGGTACAAATCCTTTCAGACTGTCAAGAACAGGACCTGGGCAGAAAGATCCCAGTTACTATTCTAGCTTTAGCTTAATAGATTCTAGTTTGCACCCAGACTTCATTTTATGTTTAGTTTGCCCCCTAGTTTGAAATTACTTGTAAGACTACAACTTGTTCTAGGTACCACTCCACAGTTAGTTGCCCCCGGTAGCAACTCTAGTCTAGCAACAACCAATCAGTATCAAGCAGGACCTGCAAGTTTACTTTTTTAAAAAACTAATTTTAATGATGGTTCTTATTGCTTTAACCTCCCTTTTAGTCCACCATTCACCAGCGGTAGTAGAAAAAAGTATAGTAGAATGTAGGGGAAATGGTCCGACCTGTTTAGAAATGATTCTCTAGAACAGTTCCCATCTATGTTGTCTGGTGACAGTTCAGTTCACAGAAGTCAACCGTGACAGCCTGATCCACTCACACACACTTCACAGAAAACCAGTAGTCTAGTTCAGAGGTGTGAGGTTAACAACAGTGGTGACACAACTGAGCAAGAACAGCCAGGCCTCAGCCTCCACATGAGCCAACAGGAGGTAGCAACAAGAGCATTAAGAGAAGTCTAGGCTGTGCCTCTCTCAGCGAAATGAAGATCAACGTAGACGAGAGACCAACAAGCATTTTATAGCTAACTGTAGAAACAAGCCTAGCTCAGCCTTGTCATCATTCATCAAGTTCTATTTTTACTCCCTTCAAACACTCCATATCTTTCCACCGGTCTTACTTCAACATTTGTCTTGTCTCAGCTGACATCACTCTGCCATTCAGCCTGAGTCCAAGGAAGGGACAAGACACTACAGTGCACCACCAAAAAGTTTTTTGTTATGTTTTCCCTCTATGGAGTCCCAACTAATGGAGCTCAACTACACAGTGTAAGGCAAACCAATACCTGTGTGTTGTTAGTAAATAATCCATCACATGTTCTTTCACTGGCTTGCTTTAACAGAACATCCTTTTACCTTTGTCTGCTTTAGTGAAACGTTCCTTCACCATGATAAAAAGACATGTCCTTACCAGCTCCGGGCCTTCATACCCAGCCACTGTGTTGGGGAGATTTGCAGGTCTGAGCTTGGGCTTAAAGATTTTTTGCATTTTGCATCTGAGTTGGACTCTTCTTTGGGGAGCTCATGTTCTGGGAGGGAGCATCTCAGTGGGCCCTGCTAAGGAGTGCCCTGGGAGGAATCAGCCATGTGACAGACCTAATATAAAGGTTTATTGGTGGAATGGAAAGGGGACCTGATGCAAAAGGGGTAGAGGCAGAGAAAGGGTGATGATAGAGAAGAACAGAGAGAGGAAAAGAGAAAGGGGGGAAGAGGCTGTTGGGGAACACAAGGGGGTGAGTGGTCTTCTCATACGCCTGAGTCCTGGCTCCTACTTTGCAGGCAGAGACACAAGCTGTTGCTAAGTAACTGTTGAGCGGAGCCTAGAGGGATTGCTAACCCTTGGCAGTTTAAAAAATATGTGAGGCTAGAGGACAACTTAAAAGAGTCAGTTCTTTTGTTTGTTTGGTTGGTTGGTTGGTTGGTTGATGTTTTCAGGACAGGGTTTCTCTGTAGCCCTGGCTATCCTGGAACTCACTCTGTAGACCAGGCTGGCCTCTGCCTCCCAAGTGCTGGGATTAAAGGCATGCACCACCTCCACCCAGCAAGTCAGTTCTTTTTAACTTTATAGATTTTGGGGATTGAACTCAGGGCCTCAGCTTCATAGCAGTCATCCTTACCCACTGAGCTATCGTTTTTTGTTTTTTGGGGGGGGGGTATGGGAGTTCAAGACAGGGTTTCTCTGTATAGTTCCTGTTGTCTTTTGGAACTTACTCTGTAGACCAGATTGGCCTCTGCCTCCCGAGTGCTGAGATTAAAGGCGTGCCACCACCGCCTGTCTACCAAGCCATCTTGCCACTTTTTAACGTTTAAAAATTTTATGTGAATGAGTATTTTTTTTTCTTGGTTGTGTTTTGGTACTGTATTTCAAAGCCTGGGGACTTTGAAAGCTAGAAGAGGTCATAGGAACCCTTTGAAATTGATGGCTGTGAGGCTGGGTATTGAACCTGGATCCTCTGTTAGAACATTCAGTGCTCCTAGCTGTTGAGCTGTCTCTCCAGCTCCACTTGTTTGTTTCGTTTTGTTTGAGATAAATATAACTGTATTCTCCTACTGGTTATGCATGTGCACCCACTAACCTGCTCTACAAACTTGCATGGTTCTCTTTACTGCTTGGCCTGTTTAACTAGGCCTGTGATAAGAGTGAGGTTGTATTTCCTGGAATCTTGGAAGCAGGATATAACCTCTCTGTCAGTTCTGCAGGTTAGGGTGGAATGAAAACAGGATGGGATGAGAGAGACTATGATACACAGTTTTGCTGAGGAGCTGTAGTTCACTCCCAGTTAAACCCAGGTTAACATTATATGGTCATTTCTACGTCATATACCAAAGGTGTACCACAGTGGGCTCAAAGGGCCCTGCTGGTGAAGGCGGTCACAGGAGGGCATATATTTAGGCACTGAAATTCTGCAACTGGGGCAAATCCTGTAGAAGCTGGTTATTGACTACCAGAAATTCTTCGAAGGTGAGATCTAGTGACACCAGCAGTGCCCTACATGATTTGGTGGTACTATAATTGGTTTATTAATTTTTCCTTATAAGTTCTTGACGTCTAAGAATATCTATGTCTTACACCTGACATTTAGTTAATGGTCAGATAAGTCTGTGTGAAAGAAGAAATTATTTTAAGTTTTTTTTTTAAAGATTTATTTAGTATATGTAAGTACACTGTAGCTGTCTTTAGACACTCCAGAAGAGGGCGTCAGTTCTCATTACAAATGATTGTGTGCCACCATGTGATTGGTGAGATTTGAACTTAAGACCTTTGGAAGAGCAGTCGGTGCTCTTAACTCAGCCCAATTTTTTTTTAAATGTATATGTATGTTTGTCTGCATGAGTATGTGCACCTGCTGAGGCCTGAAGAGGGTATCAGATCTTCTAGAACTGAAGTTACAAGTGGTTGTGAACTGCCATGTGTGTGCTGGAAACTGAACTCATGTTTTCCTTAGTCATTTATTTTATGTTGCTTTGTTTCATGTCTTTTTAGATAACGTTTCTCTGTATGTTCTACGATGACCTTGAACTGGGACTACTCTCATGTCTTACCATGTCTGAGTTTATTTGACGGCTGAGGCTTCACCATGTGCACAGTTATTAAAGTAGATGAAGCTCGTGTCTTCACTAGTGCCCTTGTACGCAACCTCTTTTAACACTAGAGATTAGGAATTTAGACGTGGGATGAAAGCAAAGTTAGTTCTCTTTTTCTGCACCTTGCTGATTTCCTTTGGTGAAGAATGTCAGTAAGCTTCTTGCAAATCCAGAGACATACTCAGCACCATTTTATGAAATGAATGCTCTCCCTATTGTACAAGGAAGCCAGGTATATTTTATTGCAGTTAAGTCTGACCAGGCCTCATAACTTGATTAGGATGTTTTTCCTCTAGTTTTATCTACTGACAAAGGAAAGAGGGGATTTTACTGAGTTTATTCTATGCATGTACTAATCATGTCAACTAGTTGGTATTGCAATGTCTTACAGATGAGAAAATAAATTTGCCTCCTAGCTGAGATTTTTGTGACATTATTCAAAGGTTAACATTGTAATCATTCTTTTAAAAATGTTTGGGTGCCTGGCATGATGCTTTTATTCGAAAGAACCTGAGGTTAGGTTCCTAATATTACATGGTGTTTCATAGCTGTGATAGTTTCTGTTTCCAGGGGGTCTCATACCTTCTTTGATCTCTCAGGATGAATGTGGTACATATATATTCATCCAGGGAAAGCACTCATAAAATAATTAACTCTAAAACAAAATTTTGAGGGTCCTCGTGATGGCTCTGTGGGTAAAGGTGCTTGAAAAAAAGGTGGTAATCCCTCGTATAAGTGTAGAAGGAGAGAACCAACTCCAAAGTTGTTGTCGGTTTCCACATGTGTTCTTTGCATGCGTACCCCCAATCATGTGAGCATGGCACAATAATAATACTTTTTTTTTTAAATTGGGACTAAGGGTATAGCTCAGTAATAAGTCATTTTTAGCTAGCATAGTTTGAGGCCCTGTATATAACAATCCCTCTTTACTACAAATATAATAAGTGAAAAGTACTAGTTATGATTGTAAGGAAGTTATTTAATATAGAAACTTGAAATAAGCTCTTTATTTCCTATTGAGCTTTCCCCCTTTCTCAGTACTTGGATTTTATATCTGGAGCATGCTGTTTGCTAGGCAGGCAAAGTACACTGTCATTGAGTTGTCCTCTCAGTAAGTGTTAACCAGTTCTCTCTTCCTTCCTAGGGGCTTTCTCAGCCTCTCAAGTGCTAGGATTGCTTGTAGGTGCTTCCACCACACCTGGCTGGCTTTTTGCTTGTTTGTTTGTTTTCAAGCCGCAATCCAATTTTATTTCCACTTACCGCAAGAGTGACTTAAGGTTAAACAAGGTGTCGAAGGTCATGGAGGTTGTAGAGGTAGAGGACATGGGTTGGGGAAGAAAAGGGAAGGTGATGGTGGTAAAGATGGATGGACAAGAGCCTCTTCCATTGTCCCCTGGGGTTCCCAGGTGTCCTGGGACAGAGAGCCATTGTTGCTCCCTTCAGGATTCCGATTTGAAGACAGCTAATCCGATAATCTCCACTAGCTTCACTATACCCCAGGTCCTTCCGCCAGTGACAGAGCCGTGCCTCCTAGTCCATTTTATTTCATGGCCTTGTCAGTGAGGCATTGCAACTTTGCCTGGCCGTTCTGGGGCTCAGTCTGCAGCAGTCCTCTTACTTAGTGTAGAGCAGTGCTTCTCAGTCTTCCTAAAGCTGCCGCTCTTATTAATTAATACAGTTACTCATATTGTGATGACCCCCCAACCATAAAGTTATTTTGTTGCTACTTCATAACTGTAATTTTGCTGTTTTGAATCATATTGTAAATATTTGATATGTGGCCCCAAAGGATCATGGCCCACACAGGTTGAGAACCTTTGCCTATTTGCCCTATTTCTTTAAAGTAGATATGACATAATTTCATAATTTCTGTTTGTGCTTATGTAAACTTAACTTCAGTACCAATATATTCTGTCTCCCTTGCTATTTTTTGTTTGCTTGAGACAGTTTCTCTGTGTAGTCTTGGCTGTCTTGGAACTCATTCTGTAGACCAGGCTGGCCTTAAATCCAGGGCTCTGCTTGATTCTGCTTCTTTTTTTTTACAGTTTTTTTTTTAAAATAATTTATTATATGTAAGTACACTGTAGCTGTCTTCAGACACTCCAGAAGAGGGAGTCAGTTATCATTTCAGATGGTTGTGAGCCACCATGTGGTTGCTGGGATTTGAACTCATGACCTCCGGAAGAGTAGTCAGTGCTCTTAACCTGTGCCTCTCAAGTGCTGGGATCAAAGG
Organism: Montemys delectorum; assembly: GCA_019843815.1. Classification (NCBI taxonomy): domain Eukaryota; kingdom Metazoa; phylum Chordata; class Mammalia; order Rodentia; family Muridae; genus Montemys; species Montemys delectorum. The sequence continues at coordinate 1,779 of JADRCD010204609.1, read as the reverse complement.
CGTGAGCCACCACGCCCGGCCTGCTTCTGCTTCTTGAGCATTGGGATTTATGGTGTGTGCCAACAGTGCTGGCTTGTTTTTAAATTTTATAATAACTTTTTTTGTCTTGCGTTTTTAGACAACACCTCATCATGTAATCTTGGCTGGCCTGGAACAAATTACCTTTCTGCCTTGCCTTCCAAGGAATATAAGTCATGGAATAAATTAATTTTTTTCTAGTTTACTCCCCCCTTTTCCTTCTTCGTTTCTTCCCTTCTGTCTCTCTCGTTCCCCTTCCATCATCTCCTCTTTCTGCGGTTGTAGGGATTGAACGCAGAGCAAGCTAATTTTTTTAAATTAGAATGGTACGTGTTTTTTAGGCTGCTCTTGAATTAATGAGCTCAAGCAATCCTCTTTTACACCTTAAACATCTGGGGATACAGGATTATGCTACTGTACTTGTCTGCTATTTTAAAAGTGTGAAAATAAAAAAAATTAAATTACATTTATTCAGCTAGTCAGTGTAGTGGCTGATGCCTTTAATCCCACCACTCTAGTGGTGCACGCCTTTAATCCTTGCATTGTGGGGTGGCAGAGGCGGGCAGATCTCTGAGATCCAGGGAAGTCAGAGCTAGATAGTGAGATACTGTCTCAAAATTTTTTTTTAAAGTTATTTATGCCATTTTTGTATTAATTCTCTATAGTGGCAGGTTGTATGTGTCACAGTGATTTGTTAGTCAGAGGACAGCTTGTAGGAGTTGGTTTTCTCTATGTACCCTTTGGGCCCAGACATTAAACTTGCATTGTCAGGCTTGGTAGCAAGCATCTTACCTGCTGAGCTATCTTGCCAACCCAAAATAACAATGATATTTAATCATCTTATCCATTTAACATTCACATTTATGCAAAAAGTTGTTGATGAGGGGTTTGGTTTGGATTAGTCTTCTGGGTAGACTCTAGGAGTTTGTGACTGCTAGACAAGCATGCTGCCATTGCGTCCTTCCCAGCTGCCTTGACTCTGCTTGTGCACGTACGCTTTGAGACAGTTGTGAACCTCTAGAAACATTTGCCCACCTTTGCTTCCCAAGTATTTTTTGTTTGCCACCCAGTTTTTATCAGCTATTTTTTTTTTTTTGTAATTATTGTTACTAGTTATTCTTTAGCAATATGAATGCCCATATCAGGTGCTGGGGGATTAAGTGCTTTTTTGCACAATCTGAGAAGAATCAGTCTTGGTGGTATGGGTTGTGGTTTGTGTTTTTATAAACCCTGGCACTGATTGACTGGAGACAGGTGGGTGCTGCAGAGCTTATTGGCCAGTTGGCAGTCAGTAGAAGATACCGGACATTGATGCCTGTCTTCTACACAGTGGACTTACACTGGTGTGTGCACACATTCATATATATATGCATATTCACATATACAAAGGGGGCCAACAAAATGGCTCAGCAAGTGCTGCCAAACCTAATAACTTGAATCGGATCCCCAGAGTCTTAGATAGTAGGAGAGAACCAACCCTCATATGCATACTCACTCAGGTCCCCCAAAAGAAAAAAAAAAGCACAAAGGAATGTATGTGCTGTTAAAAGTTCCTAAAGCCTGCTTCTACTAGATTCATTTTTAACTGACTTCTTGAGCTTTTTGCTGCCTCTACTCTTACATTGAAACATTGACTCTCTTGTGGAGGGTCCTGGGGCCCTCTGCTGCGCCCCCCCCCCCCATTTTGAAACAGTCTTTATTTAAGACCTGCAAATATTATTTATTTTATTTTACTTTATTTTTCCAAGACAGGGTTTCTCT
>JADRCD010204608.1:6826-34087 GCA_019843815.1 Montemys delectorum | reverse complement strand
GGAAGGAGGGAGGGAGGGAGGGAAGGAGGGAGGGAGGGAGGGAGGAAGAGGAACAAGCAAACTATTAGTTCTGCACCAGGCCTGTCTTTTGTAAATGTGGTGATGGATTTATCCAAAGATAAGAAGCTTTTAGAAATGGGAGATACTTGTGAAAATGGTATACTCATTGTTCACAACAGAAACCTCGCCATCTGTTTGGAGTAGGATGAGGAAAGAGAACAGAAAGTCATGGCAGCTAGAAGTAGCTGGCAAGACTAGAACAGTGACCCACACTTCAGAGATGAACCTGTAGGGGTAACACACACTCTTGGTAAGGATCCCCAGGGAATTCTGCTGACCTTCCAATGAAGCTGATGCCCCTTCTTATCTGCTTACAGGCACCTTTGAAGTGGGTGTACACATTGCCGATGTGAGTTACTTCGTTCCTGAGGGATCCTCTTTGGATAAGGTTGCTGCTGAGAGAGCCACAAGTGTCTACTTGGTCCAGAAGGTACAAGTCAGCTTTGAGTTTCTAGACTTTACTAAATGTGCCCACTTAGTGTTCTTTGTTTTTAATTTGTAAAGAACATGTCTTTTCTGAATGTTTTCTCAGATCTAGTAATGTCTAAAATATGGGCTTGATGCTGGGAATATGCTTGCCTTTTGCTACTGCATGTTTTCTTGAAAGAAGCCAAAGCTTTCCTCCCAAGCTTCACCTTCAGAGTATCCTTGTGATATTAGTAGCTACAACAGTGATCAGCTTCAGAAAGAAATGAGGGGAAATGCTTGCCTTCAAACTATTGCTCCAAAAAAGGGCGTATGAGACAGCCCACTCCACTGCTGGTTTCTGTATAGTTTGGTTGGGACCCAGCACATCCAATCTTTTGTGTTATCTGTGACCACTCTCATATAAAGCAACAGAGTGGAATGACAATTTACTATCTACAAGAGCCTTTGAGAAATGGTTTCAGCCCTTGTTCTAAATGTGGGCACCAATCCTGACCTACACTTTACAGGTGGCCCACAGAGTCCCCAAGATACCTTTTGCTGTTAGATGTCCCTCACCTCAGCCATGAAAGGAAGAAATGATCCCCTCTGGGGAAGGTGACTCAGTAAGTAACCATCTGCGATGTGAGCATAAAGACCTGAGTTCAGACCCTCAGAACCCACATGAAGCTAGTATGATGACATGTGTCTGTGATACTGGCATGAAGTGAGACTGGAGGGAGACAGACCCCAGGACTCACTGGGCAGCAAGTCTAGCCAAGCAGTGAGTGTGGGCTTTGGTGAAACATTCTATCTCAAAAAGTAAGGCAGAGAGTGATAGAGGAAGATGCCTATTGTTAACATTTGATCTTGACGCACATGTATACATACACACACACACACACACACACACACACACACACACACACACACGAGGGTGGGGGGGGCAGGTGGAGAAAGAAATATATCTGTTCCATCCTATGTAACTGGTACATCCCCATAAGTAACTATGAGATCCCATTCCTTTAACAGGTATTTACCAAGCACCAAGTGTCTACTAGGTATTGCAGTAAGCCTGAAGAGAGCTGTAAATAAAAGAACACATGTGACTTATCTCTGTCCTCCACAGTAGTTCATGAGTCCTTACACCCTTTTTGCTCTCTGACAATCTGCTCACTTGCTAATTTTGGCTCATCTTTTCTGGGGCTGTCTTGACATTCACTTCCTCTCTGGCTTCCATGAACTGGATGGCTTGAACCTTCCCTCCCCAATCCATGCTCTAGAACATGACTTTTGGTATTTGATCATTGACTATACCAAAGTAAAATGTCTGCCCCCTCTCCTGTGAACCCACCCCAAAGCATTCTTGAAACTGGATATTGCTTGCTTGGCCCAGCTCTCAGGGACCAGAGACTAGCCAGGTGACACACCTACTCCATTCTGAGAATTTCCAAATGTCATCACTCAGGGAAGGAGTGCAACTTCCTCGTCTTACCACTACAAGCTGTCTGTGTGCCCACACTGTTGACAAAAGGAGCACAAGGTCGTGAACTCTGCCTCACAAGCAGTGTGTACTCATGCTCTGCCTGCTGCTTCTCCAGCTCCCTGTTTATTTTAGATAAAATGATTACTGGAGTGTCCAACTGAAGTTCTTATGTCTCTGCCTACATAGGGAACCTGCAGAGAATTTAAACAGAAGTCCACTGCTGTCTAGGTTTTCCCATACCTTTGGACCGGAGCATTTTAATCCTGTTTATAAGACAACCTCCCCTTTCTCTTAGGTCTTGCTGGCTTCTCTTGCTCCCTCCACACTTTGACAAACAAGACCTTGAAAATACATGCTTTTGTCTGGCTGTCTGAACTCCTATTTCGTGATGCTCCCAAGAAAGGTTTAGTCCTTTGGTAATTATGTTGTCTAGATGCTGTTAAGGCAGGCCACAGAGGCATGGACAATGACAAACAAGAGAGGCACTGTCTCAAGCAAATTGGAAGGTAAGGACTACCGCTCAAAGTTATCCTCTGACCTCCACTACATGCACCATGCACTCATACATACAGAAAATGGACACACATGCTTTTAAGAGAGTGGCCTTCATTCAACTTCGTCTTGTTTTGGTATACTAAGCATCTTGAAGAAAAAAAACCATAGTAAACTCCAGGGCCCCTTGTTAGCTTGACCCTTCTGAGAGTGCAGTTCTGACTCTTGTACAAATGACTCCACTTGATCTCAGGCTGAAGGCGTCCCATGTGTACTTCTTGCCTGGCAGGGATACTGGCCAAACCTGGCTATTCTCTGGTCCAGACTTAGAAGAAAGAAGATGAGCATCCAGGTCCTTTGTAGCTACAAAAACTCTAGTGTAGAGGTGGGAAGTAATTGCTTACACTTAAGGGCTGTCAAGTGAGTAAGTGTGAACTGCTCTTGATTTGCAGTAGTTTAACTCTGTTCTTTGATGAGAACTTTAGACCACATTGGAGCCTCTTCCTCTTTTTTTTTTTTTAAGATTTATTATTATATGTAAGTACATTGTAGTTGTCTTCAGACACACCAGAAGAGGGCGTCAGATCTCATTATGGGTGGTTGTGAGCCACCATGTGGTTGCTGGGATTTGAACTCAGGACCTTCCGAAGAGCAGTCTCTGCTCTTCCCCGCTGAGCCATCTCACCAGCCCCAAGCCTCTTCCTCTTGAGCAGGTGGCTTTCTCTTGTCTCATAGCTGCAGTCTCCTCTTATAACCAGGAATTCTGTGTCAAAATTAGAAACCAAAAGGATGAAATTGGATTAATAAGTAGTGTTTCCCTTTCTGTTCCCTTTACTTTGGTATTGTGACTGTCACAGTTGGAGAATCTCTTTGGTGGTGCTGGTAGGGGCTCTGCTGCTAAGCTCTGAAGTGGAGAGCCGGTGGAAGAAAGGCTGTGAACCTCCATTGCTCAGCCCTGCCTCCAGCTTGGCAGGAGCTTGAGGCGCCGGCCCGGCCCGCAACCTTGGACAGCAGGAGCTGTGCATTCTGTTGCCTTTGAAGCACTGCTCTGACTTTCTTCCTACTCAGCTTTGTTTCTTACAGGGCTGTGTCCAGGAACTTTCTGCTGGTTTCACTTTACTTTGCCTATAAAGGTCTTAAAAGCGCATGAGCTGCCTTTCCCTCTGCATATTCTCTGTTCTCTCATGTGGCCAAATAATTTTTTCCCAACTCTATCACTCCAGGGAACGGGGGTGGGAGTTCTAGTTAATTCCCCATCTATAGGGAATGTGGCTCTCATTTGTTTCACTGAAATGCTGACTTATGAGTGATGGTCAGAGTCACAGTCTAAGCTTGGTTAGGGGATGATCCCACACAGTAGGACAATATGCAGGGAACCAGTCTTGGGTCCAGATCCTAGCTCACTGGCTTTAAATGAAATTCCTCTCGTTGAGATTTAACTCACTGTGTAAGAACTCAGTAACACAAGTTAACAAGGGAACATAGTCAAGAGAAAGATACATTTAAATAGTGTCTGTTTAAATGTTAAAACCCACCCTTCCTTTTGACAAAAATGGTTCTATTAGGATGGGGACAACTGTGTATCTGAACTTGAACCTATTTTCAGAGGCTGTGACATCTGCTTAGCTAATATCTTCTCTGGGAAAGAAATACAATTTAATTTTAAGTTTTAAGGTAATTAGAAAAAAAAATAAATGAATTAAGTTTTAAAAGTAAAGGAAAACCTAAACAGTCGAAACCTAAACCCAAGCTCTGTCTGCTGGCCCAGCCATGCGTGTTATTTTAGGTGTGAAACAGCTCGGATGAAAGCTCGCCCATAAATCTCGAGGATATTTTATTGGTAGTGCTTTATAATAGAGATCAAAGATTGGGATTGGAAGCCTGTCTTCATGCAGAGTCCAAAGGGTTTTAAGATGTTCCTTCTGACACCAGCAGGTTGTCAGTGTTGCTGTTTGGTTAATGTCAAACCGGGTAGCAGAGAGTTGCTCAAACTCCAAATTCATGGACATGTTGATATGAAAAAGGAGACCCTTTCAGCAGAGATGTTGGCTGGCGAATATATTATCTATTTCCTTTAGGTTTCTTTAGTCTGTGAGCGGGGAGCTAGCTGAGCACGCCTGGGTGTGAAAACCTCCAAGTCCTAAGAAAACCCCGACTTGCCATGCTGCAGATCTGGGGTGAACCAAGGGAGTGAGGGGATGATTTCCTGGTGGGCCAGCCAGAGTGTGACCTCTCAGACAGTAGGAGACCCCCATTACTTGTGACTGTCCGACCTGATGTCACTACTCATCCTTCCTGTTCCTCCAGATGATTGATTCTTCCCTTCTGTGGCCCTTTCAACTGGTCACAGGGCTGTCCTGGCTCACCCACTGCTGAACTTGGCCAGCCTGCCTGCTGTGGCTTTAGCAGATGTTTCTGCACTCCGAGGCTCATGTAAGGTTTTATAGCCTTGTTGGTACCCCCACCCAGCAGTATTGGGCAGTGGTGTACTGACCTAAATGACCAGTTCCCTCAACTCTCCCAAGCCCTGGTCCAGAATGCTTAGAAAGTCAGGGTCCTGTCATCACTCTCTGCTCTACAGCCAGCCTTTAAGCTCTGTCTGGACTAAACTTTGGGCTTAGGTCTGAAACATTCCCCAGTCCTCTGCCTTCTTTGCTGCCAGATCTATCGTTCTTCCTCATGTAGCAGGACTAAAAACCGCAGGTGTCAGGGATGCAAAGCTGAAAGGAATATTGGTCCTGGTCCTGATGAGAAAAGGTTGACACATTATAAGCACTTCCTATAACCCTGAAGGACACCCATGCTGCTTAGTCTGCCACTTCAAGCCTCTCTCCAACTTCATACCCCAGCAGGGGCACACTGCATCTGTTCCTCAACACAGCGCTGCTAAAGCCTTTATTTATTCTCTCTCTCTCTCTCTCTCTCTCTCTCTCTCTCTCTCTCTCTCTCTCTCTCTCTCTCTCCCCCCCCCCCGTGTGTGTGTGTGTGTGTGTGTGTGTGTGTGTGCACATGTGCACCCGTGTGAGCTCTGTGCACCACCAGAGGCCAGGAAAGGCTAGATCGTCTGTAACTGGGGATAGCTAGTGTTGTGAGATGCCAGGTGGGTGTTGGGAACCAAATTCCAGAACACTGGGCTTCCTTAGTTAGAGAAGTACAGAGAAGAAAGGAAAGTCATGTCTACCTGGGTTGGCAGGACTGGGGGGCAGCTTCTGCAAGAGTTGACAAGATGACACAGAGGTCAGCTTTGAAATGTCTCACATTTTAAGAAAATGTCTAGACAGATAGAAATAGGTACGGAGGACCTTCCAAGCAGAAGGTAAAAAAATGTATGCTCAGAGGCTGGGGGATGACTTGGCAGTCAAGAGTACTCCTGCAGGAACCCCAAATTTGGTTCCCAACACCCACCTGGCATCTCACAACACTAGCTATCCCCAGTTACCGAGGATCTAGCCTTTCCTGGCCTCTGGTGGTGCACGAGCTCACACGGGTGCACATGTGCACGGACACACAGGCACATATATGCGGGGGGGGGGGGGGATGAATAGGCTTTAGCAGCGCTGTGTGGAGGAACAGATGCAGTGTGCCCCTGCTGGGGTATGAAGTTGGAGAGAGGCTTGAAGTGGCAGACTAAGCAGTGTGGGTGTCCTTCAGGGTTATAGGAAGTGCTCAGTTTTGAGAACAGTTGTGTGGCCTTCCTTCTAAGTAGAAATTCTTGAGTGCTCTGGATGAAGGAGAATTCAGCCAGAGGCAGGGCTAGCATATTAGTACCAGGTCCGTTACACATCACTGCCCTGACATAGGCAGAGACCCTACTTTCCAAAGTGTCTTATCAATGCTGGATAGTCACCTCCAATCCCAGCAGTGCGCATCACACAACGTAAAGGAAGGAGAAGTAAAGGCTGGGGAGATGGAGAAGCTGTTTCTCCCGGTGCTGCTGCTTCCTGCAGTGAGACAGATGCAGAGAGCAGATTCTCCCTAGCAGTTAGCTTTTAATGCTTCTAGCCTTGACTCCTGGCCACTGATGGTAGGGACCCATCCTTGCTCTTTCTCTGTTTTTGTGTTTCTGCGTTTTTGTTGTCATAGACTTGAGGTGTTATTGTATAGCTCAGAATCTCCCTGCCTCTGTCATCATATCCAACCTATAGATCTAGTCTTTAACTCCAGCTCATCCAGCACATTCAATCCTGGGAAAGGTAAAGGCAACAGGACCTACTATAAATAGCATTGCTAAAACAGAGAATGTAGCTATCGCTGCCAGAACACCTGCCTGAATAGGATTGCAGATTATCACCAGATAAGAAAGAAGATGCAGCCAGGCGGTAGTGGCGCACACCTTTAATCCCAGCACTTGGGAGGCAGAGACAGGCGGATTTCTGAGTTCGAGGCCAGCCTGGTCTACAGAGTGAGTTCCAGGACAGCCAGGGCTACACAGAGAAACCCTGTCTCGAAAAACAAAAACAAAAACAAAAGCAAAAAAAAGAAGGAAGGAAAGAAGGAAGGAAGGAAGGAAGGAAGGAAGGAAGGAAGGAAGGAAGGAAGGAAAGAAAGAAGATGCATGGGAAGATAGACAGCTCAATAGTTAAGAGCACTTGCTGCACAATCATGACCAAACCTCAAAGATATCCCAGTAGCCAAGTTAACAAGCCAGGCGTCCTTACAAAACACCTGTAACTCAAGCTCTGAAGAATCTGATGCCTTCTGGTCTCTGTTCATGTACAGGTACACACAGCTATAGATAACCACATATATTCATGTAGGCATGCACACATACACACACACACACACACACACACACACACACACACACACACACACACACACACAAAAATCCCAAAAGTAAAGAACATACTGAAGTTTGGAGAAAAGGAAGGTGATATTTGCTTCAGCAACACACATACTAAAATTAGGATGCAGAGATTAATGCTGCCCTTGAGAAAGGCTTATATGCAAAGTTGAAGAGCCTCCATATTTTAAAAAATAGAAATTACTGAAGTAAACTTTATTTTTCTGTTTTCCATTATTTCCATGAAATACCTGAAGCTAGGTATGAGGTTTAAGTTCAATTTTGTATCTTGACTCTTTGTTTGATAGTTGTTTGATTTGGTCGATTTGGTTTGTTTTTTTGTTGTTGTTGCTATTGTTGTTTGTTTGTTTTAGTTTTAGTTTTGAGACAGTGTCATGTAGCCCAGGGTGATCATGAACTCCTGATCTCCTTTCCTCTATCATACAAGACTGGGATTAAAGGTGCATGCTGAATTTTGAACCCTGGAAGTCCAAACAACATAAAACCATCTCTAGTGAGGGCCCTCATCACCTCGAAGCAGATAGTATGGCAACAAATGTGTAAAAAGAAAACATCATATGGCATGACAGACAGCTAGGATGAAAGCCAGCATTGGCCTCACCTCTCAAAAGTCCTACCATCTGTCAGCATGCTCTACTGAGAACAAGCTCTGAATACACAAACCTGTGAATGAGAGAACATTCAAATCATCTCTAAACTATAATAGAAGTTCTACCCACAATGATTCCATGAAGAATTTTGCCACTGACATAAGAAACTGTAGACTATATCAAAAGAGGGGAAAACCAGTGTCCAATTTGAACATTGTAAATGGAGACAAAGAGAATCCCTTGACAGAGGTTTAGAATGCCAGACCTTCAGGCACAGGTACTGATTGGGAGTTGTAGGCCAGGACTGTTGCTGTCCCAAGGTAACACCAATAGTTCAGGAGGTGAGAGTGAATGGGGAAGTGGGAATGGCAGCGTCTTGTTTATTTGTTCATTTGGTGGAAGATAAGATACTGTTCTTACAGAAACATCAGGACAGGGAGGATGGAAACACACAAAGGGAGGGAAACACCAGGCTCTCTGTTCACATGCTGTGTTTAAACAATTTGTGATGTCCAGATTCAGGTATTAGAACAGAGGAGTCTAGATTCCAAGAAGAAGCAGGGCTCAGAATGCAAAGTGGATAGGACAGAAACCAAGGGGAAGGGGGCAGGAAGGAGAACATAGGACAGAAGGTAAAGGCCAACTGAGAGGAGAGTACAGGAACAGCCACTCTTGAGTGTCCACTGGTTCTATATTTTGAAAAAAAACATGCAGTTATAGACTATGTAATATATATTACTTTCCATAGTCATGTGTACACAAATGAAAGGCATGGGTTTTGTACCATCATGCTAACTAATGTTCTAAGGACCGGGATCCCATGGTATTTGTGCTTTCAACTCTTGGTTTATAGAATCTAAAATTCCTACAAGGAGTGTGTAATTTTTGTAATTAAGAAAAGAATGGAAGATGAGAAGTAAAACTCGAGAAATTGAACCAGCTGAACAGGGAGATCACTAGCAAGAGCCCAGGCTGAAGGCAGGGGACACTTGCCATGAGATAGCAGGACCAGGGTATCCCCTAAAAGCTAGGGAAATTGGCTCAAGAGAATAGCTGATGGAAAGTGCTAGAAAGACTTAAGTCTGCCTTCTCTGTGTCCAAGAGTTGAGTTTTTCTGCTGAGAAAGCGTGAGAAGGTAGAATTGGAGGAGAGAAGAACGAGTGTGAAGACTGGGGAAGATGCTATCAAGGCATGGCAGGAGCTGAGACTATTTGTTGATGCATCCCCATACAGCCCAGCTCGTTTCCTGCCAGCTTCAGGGTGTAGCCAGTAGGATCCCAAGAACAAAGAAGGCACACTGTGAGATTGGTTGCATGCCTTGCAGCTGGGACAGTGGGAGCTGGGCAGCTGGGGAACTGTGATGGAAGCCCATAATGAGCAGGGCCAGGAGAAAACTGTCAAGCCCCATGGAGCATGGGCACTAGACTTTCTCTACGGAGAGATCTTTCCTGGTTATCTTGGTGCTCTGCACCTCACTCGGGCCCAGAATCTCTCCAGAGACTGTGACAGGCCTCACATGGCCTCTCCCTCCTCACCTGCCTGGGCAGTTTTGAGAAAGTGTCTTTTAAGAGAATAGCCCCACCTTGCCAGTCCTCTTCCACAAGAAAGCCTGCTGTACTCCGGGTTGAGCAGGAACACATGCACAGTGACCCCTGGAGGACCAGTGGATTTACGAGAGACTGTGATGTGCCAAACCACAAATGTGATCGTAACCTCTTAATTTCTTCTCCTTTGAAAGACACAGACCTAACCACCTATTTACAAAACTGGATGAACATGCACTGTTTCCTCTGAATTCCATCTGATTCCTTCCCCAGGATCTAGTAGAAAGTGTATTAAAAGGACTATCCCTTAAAAATTAAATGCAATTCTGCTGCCACAGATTCTTCATGAAACTTGAGGTCTTTGGCATCTGACCAGTGGGAGGAACAAAACAGTTTTGATAACCTGGACAGCTACAGGGTATACTTAGTAGGTTTTTGTTTTTGTTTTTAAGAGAGTAACCAAAAACTCTTCCCTTTCTACTGAAAGTACTAGTTGCTATGGTAAAGATGCTATTATAGAATATCTGTCAGCAAGGATTTCATAAACTGTGGGATTTGGTTTTTTGTTTGTTTGTTTTGTTTTGTTTTGTTGTTGTACAAGTGTGTGTGTGTGTGTGTGTGTGTGTGTGTGAGAGAGAGAGAGAGAGAGAGAGAGAGAGAGAGAGAGAGAGAGAATAGAAAAAAAACAGGATATTTATCTTATAACAGAAGTCAGCCATCTGTGTGCTAATAGTGCCTGCTATGTGGAGTTAGATAGAAGGACAAAGCCAGACTGACCTGCCTTTGTTCTTGGGGGTTCCACATCCTGGAGTGGGGCACCTAACAAGGGATTGGGATGCAATGTGGTCAGGGCCTCAGAAGTGCTGTGGAAGAGCACGGAGGGTGGAGTTAAGTAGCTTATTCTTTGGGACTGTCCCACAGCCTCTGTGAAAGATGAGAGGAAGTTATAAAACAGTACATTCTCTGCCTGGGGGAGTCTGGATAAGCATGGGAATGGCAAGGAGCTGAGTGTGGAAGGATACGCCAAAGTTTGCCTGAAGCAAAGCGTCCAGAAAGGTGTTCCAGAAAGTGGGAACACCATGTGCACAAACTGGAGCAGCAAGCAGGCAAGGCAGGTGAAGGGCTCACAGCGGGAAGGTCCATGGGCTCGAGCTGTGGGTGTCAAAGGGAAGTACCCAGGCACAGGGCTGAATCAGGAAGACTGAGCGGAGTGACACAGGGCTTGGACACCTTCAGCTGATTGTTAATGGGCATTTCAGAGCTATTTTGCTTTTAATAAAACCAGTGTTCACAATTGTCCTAACATGTTGGATTATCAAGAAGTGCTGGGCCCAGGGTCGCTGTCCAAAGCCTTCCTTATTTCCACCTGCTGCTGCCTCCACTGCATTGCCCTCAGCTGCTTAATAATCTTAAGACCTTGAGCCCTACCCTACTTTTCATTTTATACATAAAAATTTAGCCCCATACTTGTTTATGAAAATAGATCAAGATTACTATGTATAAAAAGCATAAAATTATATTTATGTATAACATTTCTAAGTGTATAACTTAAGAAACACCTTTGGGACACTGCTGTTAACTGCACTTCCTCCTTTATTTGAATTTCACCTGTTTTTCCCATCAGTGGTTTCTGTCTTGGGGTCCCGTCTAGGCTCAAGATACAATAACTTTCTTTTTTTATTTTTAAATTTTATTTAATTTTATTTATTTTATGGGTACAAGTACACTGTAGTTGTAGATGTGTGTGGCTGCTGGGACTTGAACTCAAGACCTCTGCTGGCCCCACTTGCTCCAGCCCTGCTCGCTCCAGCCCCGCTCGCTCTGGCGTAATTCACTGTAGCTGTCTTCAGACGCACCAGAAGAGGGTGTCAGATCTCATTACAGGTGATTGTGAGCCACCATGTGGTTGCTGGGATCTGAACTCAGGACCTTCAGAAGAGCAGTCAGTGCTCTTACCCGCTGAGCCATCTCGCCAGCCCCCAATGACTTTCTTTTGACAAACACTAAAGCATGATGACTGAAGTAATGTGGTGACTTAAAGTCTTGTAACTTAAAATATGATACTTCCTTGAACACTGTCCAATTAAAAGCAACAACAAAAATAAATATTAAGGGCTGAACTAATTGTTGCACCCAGTTTCCACGGAACACCTTGTGTCGTCATCTGGCAATGCACCCAGAAAGTGTGCATGCTTTGCTCAGTCTCCAGGACAGCACACCACAGACTGGGGGACTTCAACAACAGACCTATGTAGTTGTTCCCCCTTCAGGTGCTAGCCAGTGTGATTCCTGGTGAATGCCTCTGCCTTGCTCGTGTGTGCGTGGCTGCGTCCTCACGTGGCCTGACCTCTGCACCTACTTGGAGAGATGGGCTGTGTGTTCTTTGTCCTCTCATCCTCTAAAATCAATTTTGTGTAACTACGTCCCACCCTCATGACTTCATTTAACCTTAGTAATCACTTAATAATGCTGTCTTCAAATACTGTTAAACTAGAGACTACAGCTTCTGTATTTAAATGGGTAGTAGGTAAAGTTCAGTTCACAGCATAGTTCAAAGGCTGAAATTATATGAAAATCTTTGTAACTTTGTCACAAAACAGTGTGCATGATACAAAAACTCTATAGTGTGTTAGTGTAGATGAAGATGCAGTGTTTTATAAAACACTGGACATACAAGAAAATGTCATATATTAGAGCACATTACAACTTATTACTAAAGCTAGGGGGATGCTGAGGCTAAGCTAGCCTAGCATGCACAAAGCCCTGGATTAAATCTCCAGCATAAACCTGGTATGGCTGTGCATGCCTGTAAGCCTGCACTCAGGAGGCAGGGAGTCACATTACAGAGTCATCTTCAGCAAAGCCGTCCTTTGAGGGAAGCCTAGGCAACACAAGACCCTGTCTCAAAGCAAACAAACAAAAAACAAAATAGCAAATTGTTTGCATCATTTGGGCTGATGGTATAAAAAACAGACAAGAAAAAGAAAACTTCAATAGCACTTTCATATAGCAGCTGTTACCAAAGTTTTCAAATAGTCATTGGGTGCAAAACTTCTAGAATACTGCCAAACAGCTACTAATTTTTGTTACCAATACCGGCCATGCATCTTAAATTTCTTCTTCTACATCAAGGACATGCTTTCTATGGAAACAGCACATTATGGAAACTTCACAAAGTGAGAGAAATCATGGGGATTGATTTTGATCTTACTAATAAAGAAATTTACTAAATTTATATAAGAATAGTGTAACAGCCCTCCCTTCCCAGTGAATTGGACCTAGCACAGGGTTCAACAGTATATGTCAAGTTAGGCCACAGTAAATATAGGAAAGAAATGGCTTATAATACTGTTTTAAATTTTGGAAAGATAGTAGGTAGTAATATTATAATCAAGAAAGATATGGGAGAAGGAGTAGATTTGAAAGCAGGAGGGAGAGAAGGCAAAGTATCTTGGGGAGAGCAGGCAGATACTAATTGGTTTCTGGAATTATAAATAATGTAGATAATATTCAGTGACAGCTATTTCTCATCATTTGAAGTATATTTAAACAAATTATTTTGTTTAAAAAAACAGGTCATATAATTAGATGTTTTACTGTTTATTTGATTGTTTATATAACCCTAACTGGCCTGGAACTCTCTATGTAGACCAGACTGGCCTCAAACCCCCAGAGATCTATCTGTCTGCTTCTACTTCTGCCTTCTGAGTGCTAGTATTAGTGTGTGCCACCATAACCAGCAAGATCAGTTTATTTTTATCAGATTCAAATAATAACTAAGAGAAATAATTCAGGCTTAAAAAGCTGCAAAAATGGGTCTGGCAAAATGGCTCTGTGGTTAATGTGCTTGCTGTCAAGCCTAATGGTCTGAGTTCAATCTCTAGTACCTACATAGCAGAGAGAATTAATTCCCCTAAGTTATCCCTGACCCCCATATGTGTGCCCTACTACACACACACACACACACACACACACACACACACACACACACATAATAAATAGTGCATTTTTTGAAAGTCCTGAAAAATGGGTCATTGGTTGGCTAATGTTCATCTATAAATCTGAATTTATGAACTTCAATTGTAGTGGTTATATTGTATAATTCTGTTTATGCTCCAATATAATTTTATAATGTATGGTATATTTAATTACTAAATTAAAAATGGTTATTTTACCTTGATAAGATTTTATATTCAGACATTGAATTCTTAAGAATGTTATTCAGTCAGAACAGTTAGCTCACCAAACCTCCCCCATGTTCTTTAACTATTTATTTTTATCTTACATATGAGTATATATGCACTTGTGTATGTCTGGTACCCAACCCACAGGGACCAGAAGAGGGCATCAGACCCTCTTGAACTGCAGTGAGCCACTATGTAGGTGCTAGGAACCAGACCTCTGCAAGAATAGTAAGTTCTCATAGCTCCTGAGCCATCTCTCCAGCTCTGTCCTCCTGTAGGCTCCAAATCTTCTCCAAATCATTCATAATCATTAATATAATATTGTATTTTATTACTTAGGGAATAATGTCAAGAAAAAAGTCTATATATGCATTCCCTGCAGATACAATTTTAAAAATGAAGAAACTTCTCTAGCCTTGGCAGAACCTAGGGATGCAGAGATTGGACAGTAACTACAAACAGCGATAGTGCTACTGTCTGATACCTTCCCTTCCTGCTTCCCAGGCAGAGCTGAGACAGTGTACTCTTTCTGCAGAGGCCACTAGGAGTGAACCCGCTTCACGCTTAGCTCACTCTGAAAGCTCACCAAGACTACGTCTGGGCTATGCCTGAGAGCCTGAGACAGACTCCTGAGGGTTGGACAAGGATGCTCAGAAACTCTCCTCTGTTCCCAGGTGGTCCCCATGCTTCCCAGGCTTCTGTGTGAGGAACTCTGCAGCCTCAACCCCATGACTGACAAGCTGACCTTCTCTGTGATCTGGAAGCTGACTCCTGAAGGCAAGGTAATAATGAATCCTATTTTGTCATTCATTCTCCATGTACATTGTCTCATCCTGTCTATTGTGGTAAACACTATGTGCCTGCACTAGACTGGACTTCCACAGTGGATGGATGCAGAGCTCTGTGGTAGCTGTTCTATGGAAGAAATCTAAGGACCCTAGTTAGCCTCACAAGAGCCAGTCCGTCCTAGGAGGCAAGGCTGACCCTACTCACTGCCAGTATTTACCAGCCAACAGAGGGTACTAATTATGAGGTGGGGGCTACAGGTGGAAGATGGCTTCAGTCATGGTGCATGTACATCTTGGAAGGCAGCTAGGAGGCCAGGTTGTAAGAAATAGTGGGAGTTGATGTTCCTCTGACATGTTCTAAAGAAGATAGCTATGAGAGCTGCACTTTCCTGTGAGATGGTTGGAAATATGAAGATCAGCAAAGATGAGTAGAGTACCACTTGAATCAGAGCATGAGGTAAGGAAAACAGAGACTAGAGGGTATCCACAAGCACTCCCTCTATACCAGGAGCAAAGACGAGGAGCAAAGGTGACACTTGGGAAAACCAGCTCCTCTTCCAAAGTGAGCAACTACAAACAACAGAGTCATAGTTGAGGACTTAGGGCTTACTCAGGCAGCCCTCTAAAAAGCTGGTGGCAAACAGCGTAAAGAAACATGGGAAATATATATTACCATATATAATAATAGATGGGAGCCATAAAAGATTTAACTATAAAGAGGTTCCAAATAAAGATGAAAGATTATATAACCACATTGCTTTTCATTCCATCCCAAACCCTCACTAAAACCACAGAAAAGAGGTTTAAAAAAAAAAAAAAGGCATAAACCCACAAGGACAAAGCATGTGGGCAAGGAGTCAGCAGCAACACAACTGGAAGGAGGAGAGCGAGCATGGGGGAGTGGTAACTGACTTAACAGACCTGGCAAACCCTGAGCCTGAGCCAGGCATGGAGAAAGCCAGGGGATAAACCAGGTAATCGGGAGGGGTGGGCCAAGAGGCTGACAACAGCTTTGGTGGAAAGTTTGTTAAAGAGATTGACCCCTGTTGTGATAAAGAACTGAGAACCATTCGTATTGGGGCCTGTGTTTGCCATGCTCAGCAAACAACTCTTCATTTGGATGGGAAACATGTGGTATTTGGTCAAGTAATAAAAGGACTAGGTGTGGCAAGGATGCTTGAAAATGTAGAAGTGAATGGTGAAAAACCTGCCAAACTGTATGTTATTGCAGAATGTGGAGAATTGAAAGAAGGGGATGACTGGGGAATATTCCCCAAAGATGGCTCTGGTGATAGTCATCCAGATTTCCCCAAAGATGCAGATATAGATTTAAAAGATGTAGATAAAATTTTATTAATATCTGAAGACTTAAAAAACATTGGAAATACCTTTTTCAAGTCTCAGAACTGGGAGATGGCTATTAAAAAGTATGCGAAGGTTTTAAGGTACGTGGATAGTTCAAAGGCTGTTATTGAGAAAGCAGATATATCCAGACTGCACCCTATAGCCTTAAGTTGCGTGTTGAATATTGGTGCTTGTAAATTGAAGATGTCAAATTGGCAGGGGGCAATTGACAGTTGCTTGGAGGCTCTTGAAATGGACCCTTCAAACACTAAAGCGCTATACCGGAAAGCACAAGGACGGCAAGGGTTGAAGGAATATGAACAAGCATTGGCTAATCTTAAGAAGGCGCAGGAGATAGCCCCAGGAGATAAAGCTATCCAGGCAGAGTTGCTTAAAGTCAAACAAATGATAAAGGCACAGAAAGACAAAGAGAAGGCTGTATATGCAAAAATGTTTGCTTAATAAGGATTAAGCCCTCTTTAGCTATTATACATTGATTATATAAAGGAAAATATATATTACTGTCTACACAATCCTTGATGTGTTTCCCTTATTTCTGTCATTGTTTACATAGCAGTGCTGACATAGGTTCCTACTTAATAAAGTGTTACAAAATAAAAAAAAGAGACCCCTGTGGTTTTAGCAGAAGAAAGACCTAGAGATTTTTTTTTTCCTCTGTAGAGAATGCAGATGAAGGGGTTCCAAAGCAAGGGCAGCAAATACTCCTGATAGTACAGTTTCCTGGGGGCATTGGAGCAAATACTGACATCTAAATGTTAAGAATTAATGCCAGGATTCTAGGAGCCAGGGCTGTACCCTGTGAGTCAGGAGGTGGGAATATCTTTCTCTAAGGAATCTAAGTAATCAAGAAAAGCCAGTCAGCAACATCCTTAACCTTCCAATCAGCAGCCCAACACTGTCCAGTCCAGTCCAGTCCAGCCTAGAGGCTTGACCTGCACAGTAAGAGCCTTTGGGATTCCTTTGCTGCTGCTGCTGCTGCTGCTTCTCTTCCTCCTCCTCCTCCTCCTCCTCCTCCTCCTCCTCCTCCTCCCCCCCCTCCCCCCCCTCCTTCTCCTCCTCTCTTCTCTCCCCTCCTCTTCTCTCTTCTTCTTTTCTCTCCCCTCTCTCTCTCTCTCTCTCTCTCTCTCTCTCTCTCTCTCTCTCTCTCTCTCTCTTCCACACACCCCCCTTTTCCATGTAGACCATGATGGTTTGGAACTTACAGTGATTCCTCTGCCTCAGCCTCACCCTGCCCCTGTCACCATGCCCAACTACGGTATTTCACTTTCATGCATGAAGAGGCAACCAAGTGGAAAGCATTTTTCCTAAAATCAATGCAGCAAAGCACACGTCCAAGGAGAAGGAGCCATCCTTGATAACCATTAGGGGATTTTAAACAGAAGCTATCTATGCTACGATAGCTAACTTTAAAGGGCTGGATTTGGTGGGGGGCGGGGGGTATGGAGATTTTAGAGATTAAAAACAGGATAGAAAAAATTGGAGATTCCTGATTCTGGTTTAAAATAAAGTTGAATATTCCAGAATGATCAAAGAAAAAAATTAGAGGCTCAGTCACACACACACACACACACACACACACACACACACACACACACACCGCCTGAACCTACTCTATGACAGTTCCAGAAACCAGAGTGGAGGAAATGGAAAGAAATGCTGAATGAAACCATTCATTCTTAAAGGATGTGACTTTGTGGGTGCAGAAAGCTTACTGCAATCCCAGTGTCATCCCTAATGTACAAACCCTCATAGTGTCTCAGGATATAGGAGACAAGGAAAGACCCAGAGGCCTTAGGAAGGCCAAAGGAAGCTACACACACAGTAGACTAGAAGGCAAACCAAGTTCAGACTCTTTCACTCCAGCCTCAGAAACTTTGTGATAGTCAGGGAAAACTTCTTCCATCTAAAAGGATAGGATCCCTATCAGATATACCCTGTAACGCTATCAGTAAACTGTGAAAGTCAAAGGCATGTCTTCAGGCATGTGCAGTCTCAGAAACAAAGCAGCACTTACAAAGCTCTTCTTTGGGAAGCTTCATAAGGCCTTGTTGTTGGATCTGTAATCATAGAATCTGAGGTAAGAAGCTTGTGAGCTGAAAGCCAGCCTGGGATACTCAGAAAAACTGTCTCAAAGAGACATAGAAATGAGTGAGGAAGCAGGAGGAGGGTGAGGGAGATAATGAAGAAAGGAGGAGAAGAAGGAGGAAGAGGAGAGAAGAGGAGGAGGAAAAGGGGGAGGAGAGGAAGAGGAAGAAAAAAAGGAGAATAAATAAGAAAGAATAAGAAGAGGAAGAAAGCTGCTGGGTTAGGGAGATTGCTTATAAGTAAAAGTACTTGCCATGCAAACATGAGGGCCTGAATTCAAATCCTCAAAAACCATGTAGATCCAGACATAATGGTGAATGTTTGCTAACCCAGTGTTCCTACTTTGAGATGCAGGGCAGGGCAGGGCAGGGCAGGGCAGGGCAGGGCAAAGAGCATCCCTGGAAACTCTGGACCAGCTACCTTACACAGCACAGTAACAGACAACAGAAAAACCTGTCTCAATCTATACTACAAGGTGGGAACAGAGTCCTGAGGGTGTCCTCTGGCTTCTGTTTGTGCACTGTGACAGGAACAACCACTTACATTCAAATACATGGACATGTGCACATGCATGTGCACACTACATGAAGTCATCAGAGAAGGAAAATGCACCAGTAAAGTTCATGCCCATAAAAAAGGAAAAGAGGCCCAGCATGTGGAAGATGCTGCTGAGCAGCTGCTGTGCTGGAGCTGTGGAAACAGTCCTCACCAGGACTGGACTGGCTGGCACCTGATCTGGAACTTTTAGCTTTCAGAACTGTGAGAAATAAATTTCTATGGCTTAAGCCACTTGGTTTGTGGTATTTTGTTATAGCAGCCCGGACAAACTAACACAGTATCAGATGAACTTTGTTAATCAGGTTACATAAAAATCTACTGAGAATAGAACTTTTACCCAGGCATGACTTTTAATGTATACTAGCCATTTAGAAAGTACTGTCTTAATATACTGATCTCTAACTGTGGACACATTTCAATATATAGCATTTTAAAAACCACATTGTTAGTGTCATTGCTATTCTTACTAGCCCAACCTTTTCAGTATTAGGAAACCCACAAGCTCATGTATCAGATGCAAGGTTTGTATAACTCTAATTTTGCAAAAGTTCAACTTGTATCATGAGTGATAAGCAATGTCAGTTGTTTCCTTGAAGTACCAAGTACCAAGTATTTACGTGGTATCCATGGCAGCTGTTCCTTAAGATAAAAGTGGTATTTTTGAAAGAACACTGTATCTTTCAGTTCAGCTCACAGCTAGCTATATGCATACTTTTCCTCCAAAGGTCATCCTCTTGCCTCATGAAGAATAAGTGACAAGATAAGTACTTGGGGTTGAGATGTAGAAAAGTGATGGATTTTACTTGTCCCGTGAGAACATTCTAGCTCTCTCTTCCCTGCCAGTGTGTGGTAGGGGGAGTAGTGTGACCACTGTGTCCTATGCAGATGAAACATTTTACCTGTCAGGGCTTCTAGACAACTGCTATGAATGACAGCGTACAGAGCAGGCTGTGTAATGTCCTGGACTATGGTTAAAAACATTTTGGACCACATAGGCCGCTGAATGGGGCTCAAGGGCTCCCAAGAGTCCATAAGCCATATTTTGGAGATGAACTCCTGTTTAATCAAGTAAACCAAAACAAGAGAGTTATATGAGTCTGATGGAGGAAAAGGCTGCACTGGGAATGCAGCGACACTTCCTCTTTCTGTCACCACAGAAGTGCCTTAATACACAGGGAGTTCGAATAGTTCTGAGACAGCTGCAGCCTGGGCTGCATAGTGAATGATAGGTTAGTCATTGCTACATAGCAAGACCCTGTCTTATAAAAAATAATAAAATAAAACATAAAAATAGTGTTAGAATGATATGTACTTTAATTAGAAAAAATTTCAACTCTATGTAGTGTAAGGAAATATCACAATAAGCCCCCATCCGTTTCCCAGACTCAGTACTGTCAAGAGTTCATTCTCTGTTAAGACTAGTATTTTAAAACAAACCACAGACATGTCATCTCACTCATGTGTGTTTTGATATGTGACTAAACTCTGGCCATTTTCTTATATAACCACGTCCTCAGCATACCTAACAATGAGTGCTGGTATCAGGATGCCATCCAAAACCTAGTCTCTAGTACGTTTCCTTGGTTCGCGCCGATTGATTAGTCCAAATTGGGATCAAATAGAGCTACACACATCACATTTGGTTTTTAGAGCTCTTAATTATCTGGTAAAAAGTTCCTTTTCAAGCTCTAAGAGGCAAACATTATCTGAACTACAGAGAGGGAGCTGTGAGTGCAGGGTGCCAGCAGCCATAATCTGGGGGATGTGGGGGCAGGCTTAGGGGTGGTAAATGGAAAAAACCAGAAGGAAATAACAGAATGCCAGCAGTGGCTGTATTTTGGATAGTAAGACTGTAAGTAATTTTTTCTATTTTTTCTATCTTCTAATGTTTTGTAAAAATATGAATAACATATTTTTATAAATACTTATTTTTTAAAATAACTAAAAAATGACTAAATAGAACAGAAAAGCCCATAGAATCATCCTACCTCAAGTCAATAGAAAAGAACCCTGTGTGTGAATTACGCTGCCAGGGGAAGACCTGAGAAGTCAAGGCTTCCTGGTCTAATGTGCTTCTAGAGTATGGGGTCATAGAAGAACGCTAGGAAAGTGTCCACTCCAGCATTCACTGGCCTTTGCAGTTTCTTTTGGAAGCAGTATATAGAACCCAGTCCTTCTGCTCAGTGAGAGCTAGAAGACAGGTGTAAAAGAGGCACAGGTCTGCAAGGGTGCTGGGCCTCCCTCCAAACCACACCAGATAGGAAGTATGAGGGTTGGAACTGCAGGCCCGATTGTGGGGCAAGGCCCACTGACCACACTCTTCATTCTGTGGTTACCCAGACCCAGTGACCACAGAAGAGATGGATCATCTGGTAAGAGATGATAGTCAAGATGCCCATAATGAAAGATTCACTACCACGCTCTAGGTCCAAGGGCTGATAGTCCAAGACACTAGAGAGGAAAGCCTGAACTAAGCTTGAGACCAGGTAAGAGGTCAGGGTGCCATGGAAGACCCTGGAAGCAGGAGCCCAGGTGAATGAAGAGGAGCAAGTCCAAAGCTTATATGGCTGAAGCCCTAGGCTGAGTTTGCTGGTTGCAAGGGCTTCTCTTAGTATAGGGGCATAAAGTTGGAAGGGGTGGGACTGAAGTGGACAAAGCTGGGCAGTCTTCCTTAGGCTACTGCAATAGCCTGCTTTCTAAGGCAGGCACTGTCTGCTGTGAGAAGGCTGCTGCAACATATTTTGTGATTATTGTTGTTTTTTTAATATGGGTATTTTCAGCACCTGTAAGAAAATAGCATTCTTTGAGCCAGTGCTGGTGACACTCCCCTTTCACATCAGCACTTCTTTCTCCTTTTTCCTATCCTTCCCTGTTCTTCATCAGTAAAAATGCTCCCATTTGCCGGATGGTGGTGGCGGCGCTCACCTTTAATTCCAGCACTTGGGAGGCAGAGGCAGGAACTTTCTGCGTTTGAGGCCAGCCTGGTCTACAGAGTGAGTTCCAGGACAGCCAGGGCTACACAGAGAAAGCCTGTCTTGAAAAACAAAACAAACAAACAAAAAATAATAATAATATTAAGGCCTGAAGCAGAAGCATAGTGGTTAAGAGCTCTTGACTGGGGGCTGGAGAGGTGGCTCCGAGGTTAAGAACACTGACTGCTCTTCCAAAGGTCCTGAGTTCAATTCCCAGCAACCACATGGTGGCTCACAACCATCTATGATGAGATCTGACTCCCTCATCAGGTGTGTCGGAAGTAAGGCTACAGTACTTACATATAATATATAAATAAATCTAAAAAAAAAAAAATGTTCCCATTGAACCTGAAAACCTCGTTTTCTGGATCTATTAATGGCCCTCTCTCAGACTGTGGATTTCTAGCCCCCTTCACATCTGCTACATTGAGCAAGTCGAAGCTATTCAGCTATGCCTCTCTTCAGCCCTCTTTCCCTTAGTACAGTGACTACCAGTCTACATTGTCTTGTTCTGGGACCGTCTAGAATAAGGCCATTATTGTTTCCCCATTAGAAGCTGAATATGATTCCTTTATATAGTCTCTTCATCTCCTCTGGCCACATGTCCTGATTAACCCCAAAAGTCCAGTATTTGAATCATGACTTCTGGAGACCAGCTCTCTCCTTGCATAACCATCTGTCACCACCATGCCTCAGCCCTCATCTTCTGTTCTTGCTACTGAGGGGTTCTTTGAGCTTAACAGGGAGTTGTCACACTGAGATTCCATACATATTCTGTCCCCTCCTTGAAGACCCTCCTCTCAGCTTACCAGCAGGGAGCATGCATACCCCTTGTGATTCAGCTAAAATGCTATTTCTTCCAGAATCAAGTCCAGAAGCTCACACTGAAACTCATGGTAACATTCTTAGCAGTAACATTCTTACTCATTCACTTGGTAAATATTGATCCCACTCAGATACCATACAGAGTAAGTGAAAATCCCAGACATTTCCCTATTCAAACAGAAGTCCTTCTTTCCTGGTGGTAGATTGTCTATTCTCTCTTTTCCCCGACTGCATGTTTTAAATTTCCTACAGTGAAGGCATATTGCAACTTAAAAGCAAAAGTCATTTTGAGACATTTTCACCTGTTTTTTAATAAGTAGATGAGATATTAGAATGCATTTGTAGGCTGAGTGAAAGGCAGACAAGATGAGCAAGGAGTCACAGTTTGGGAGCCTGGTTAAGAAGGACTCAGCCCTTCTCCTACCTTGACTAGAAAAAAGGGAAGAGCTGGGAATGGGGTTCAGTAGACCATGGGAAGGCTATCTGATGCTCCCTGTCAGGTTCCCTGCACCCCAGGGCCAGTTCTGTTTCATTCTGTTCTCCTGCCAGACTCTTAAGCCCAGACCAGAGGTTTACTTCTCCCCCATAGTTCGATGCCCTCTCCCCAAAAACTACTTTGCCCTGATTTTCACATCTGTTTCCACTGTTCTGTTTATCCCAGTTGCCTAGTAAGAAGGTGGGCCCTGGATAAGCACATACATCCTCAGCAGCTGCTCCAGTCCTGTGAACTTGCATACTGGGAGTTGTGGGGTGTCTCAGGTAGCCCTGCCCTGCTTCCTCACAGCACTGCTCTTCATTTCCTTAATGACCCCTGTGGACTCTTCATGCCATTGGCCTGCCAGATACCACCACTGAAAAGCTTGAAAAAGCAACTGGTATTCTTCCTGGGTTGCTGTGGTCCAAAGCACGCTTATGGAGCAAAACTCCCACAGTGCCATGTAGCTTAAGGGTTCTGCTAAAAGCAGTGCTGGGTGCTGTGTTTCATACCCAGGCACCCTACTAAAGACCTTTCCTGAGACACTCCAGGAGGACAATAGCTTCAAAGCCTAGTTCTGAGAACCAGAAATCACTCTCAGAACCTCTCCTCTTAGTCATTACCAGGGGCAGAGCCTAGCTATTTTATTTCAGAACTGTTGGTGGGCCCTCTGCAGCAAGGGAGGGATGGAAGGAGCTGCTGTTCAATATCCAAGTCCCAGTTTCCCACTGAAGACACCAGCCAGCTAGATGGCTTGCCTAAGGTCACGTCAGAGGGGTAACAGAACTCAGTGGTGACACTGTGAAGCTTAAGGATGAAAAAGCAGAATTCAAAATGAAACATTTTCAAGACATGAAATGACATGTTTCAGGAAAGAGCTAAACAGGTTGCTGGGCTTTGTGAGCTGGCTTACAATGGGCCTGTTCAAAGGAAGGCCAGAGCACTAGGTTTACCTGGCAGAAGGTGTCTGTGCTGTCTCCTGGATCCAGAAGCCACCCCCACCCCCAACCCCAACTGCTGCTTCCCACATTCTCCTTCTCTCTCCCTCCCCTCTTCCAGTTTCCTTCCTGTACAGAGATGAGTCCCAAAGATGAGCCTTTAAAGATGCCTCCTGCCGGTCTTGAGGAGAGTAGAGCTCTGTGAAGACTACACCTGCTTGAGTACCTTCACCCACTGTCACAGGAACAAAAGTCCTATCTCCTGGCCACAGCATAGTCTCCAGGTTCAGCTAGAGTTTCAGTTCCCCGCTAACCCAGTGGTTCTCAACCTTCCTGATATCACTGTGACCTTTTGATACAGTTCCTCATGTTGAGGTGACCCCAACCATAAAATTGTTTCGTAGCTACTTCATAACTGTAACTTTGGTGCTGTTATGAACCCTAATGTTAACTTCCGATATGCAGGATGTCTGATATACAACCCCCAAAGGGGTCACAATCCACAGGTTGAGAACCCCTGGTCTAGTCACTGTATGTAGCAAAGATTTGGTTTCTTTTGCTTCCCTGTCTTTGGCTTAGAGGCTCACATAGCTGTCATCAGATCAGGATGGGAAAGGACCTAATGATCTCTCTTGAGACCAGAGGACAAGCCAGAGAGTGCTAAGATTGTGTAGTTCATTCCAGCTTCTTCTCTATGCAGACGCTCCCCTGTACACAAACTGACTCGGAGCCAGCCAGCCTGTGCTGCAGGGCTTCTAAGGCCTGGGCCTGTCCCAGTCACGGGTGGTTTTGACACAGCAAGAACAAGCCTGTGGGATGAATGGAGCTGCTGTGGCTGCGGTGACAGCCTTGCCACAATTTCATTCTACCCTGCTGCCTTTCTCTTGTTGTAAGAAGAAACCTGGGTCTCATTCTGTCACTTCAGGCCTCAATTGAGAGAGGACCTAGTGACTGAGGACCCCAACTCCGACCCTTGCTCACCTTAAAGCTACCCCACAGTTTTTGGCTAGTTGGTTACAGGTCATACCATAAGGAGTCAGCTTCCCTTCCATCAAGCAATATCCTGCCCTTTGCTGTCCCCACCTCTCTACCTTCTGTCAAGATCATTTCCAGACACTTTGTTCTTGACAGCTTTTACTATCCCTTTGGCCAGAATGGCTGGGATGGCCAGGATGGCCATGTTGACCAGGATGGCCTTCCCTTCATAGGGTTAAGCAGCAGCAGCAGTCTGCTGCCCCAGGCACCGCCACCACTCCAGACAGCCTGCTTTTGTTCCAGTCAGGAAGTGCTTCTTTCTGCCTTCCAGCCATTTTGAACTAAAAGTTCTCTATGAATAAGCCCAGAGGTGCAGAAGTCATTTCACATCTAGTTATTTGAAATTTAAAATTAGCTCTGTTAGTAGATTTTTGAACCAAAAATGTCTCAATGAGTTTATATTTTTCAGAGAATATTAAAAACACACATCAAAAAAAAACCAAAAAACATCTTCATAGAATAGGACAAGATGTCCAAACATTTTTCCACACCTTTGTATCTATAAATTGTAGAAATGAGATATAATTGTAGAAATGTATTTGAGGTATATTTTGTTTCTCATCATCTGTGTTATGACCTTCAGCTAAAAAGAAACAATTGTGTGTGTGTGTGTGTGTGTGTGTGTGTGTGTGTGTGTGTGTGCATATATCCACTAGATTTTTTAGTCTGAATCTTTTGTTTAAAGATTTATTTATTTATTTTAAAGATTTATTTATTTGCTTATTTTATGTATGTGAGTACACACTCTAGCTGTACAGATAGTTGTGAGCCTTCATCTGGTTGTTAGGAATTGACTTTAGGACTTCTGCTTGCTCTGGTCAACCCTGCTCCCTCCGGCCCAATAATAATTTATTATTATAAATAAGTACACTGTAGATGTCTTCAGACGCACCAGAAGAGGGCGTCAGATCTCATTACGGATAGTTGCTGGGCTTTGAACTCAGGACCTTCAGAAGAGCAATCTTACCCACTGAGCCATCTCACCAACCCTAGTCTGAATCTTTAGGTATAGACCTAAGAGTTTGCATGATTCTTGAGTATTCCCACCAGATGGCCCAGCTGTAAAATTGCCTGTCAAACGTCTCTTCCCCTGGTGTTTCAAAGCAGTGCTCAAAGGCTATGTACCTGAGACTGGGACCAGCAGCACCGGACTGTTTTGGATCTTGTAGGTATCAGGATGTAGGTCAGGAGGAGGATACCTCCTTAGATGATGTGTTTTTCAGCCATGTGCTTTCAGTCTGTGGAGAGACTGTGCTAAGCTGACATTCTGAACAGTGGCACCCCACAGTATGTGCGAGATCCCGTGTAGGATTCAGTATGGCCTGAATCCTGTGGTTATACAAAGGAGGCAGGACACAATCTCCTCAGGGGTTTTGTCCATGTGTTTCCTTCTGTTTTTTCTACCTTTTCCATGAAAAGCCCTTTGTCTTCTGCCACTGGCCCTGGTTATGGACTGGGTGTTGATGTGAGTACAGTTTTCAGATTGGAAATTAATGAGGTGTTCCATCGAGAGAAGCCTGACTTCTACCCTAGCTGGCTGGCTGCTCCCAGGTCTCCTCCATGTGGGTCTTTGCTGCTTTCTTTGTGGGCAGCTGCCCCTGGCTGGCATCCTTCTATTGGCTTTACCCAGAGGTACTTTCAAGACTGCTTTTCCCAGGCTAGAAAGTACTAGTACATGTCAGCTGTGCCTCCCACAAGTCCTGAGCCATGGTGAAGCCAGACAGCCTTGGCTGAGAAGGAAGTTCAAAGAGGCCCTCTGTTGTATGTTTGTGAAGAAGGCTGGCATAGAGTGTCAGGGATGTAGGAACGCAAAAAAAGAAGGGAAGTCAAGTAAAGGTGCTATGGGAACCAGCACTAAGGTAGAAAGTTTTAGTGTCCATGTGGGCATTGGAGAAAGGCTGTCTTGACAAGAAGGAAAAAAAGAAGCAGGGGTACCCATTAGGTAGAACAGGCGCTTCTAATAAGATAGTGCACTGTTAGTGGGCATGTAGACAAGCTTTGATGAGGAATAGTAGGCACCTTAGTCACATGGCTCCTAGTCAGGGCTCAACAATCAGCAGGTACTAAGGAAGCATCTGATGTGTAGAGCCAGGAGACGTGGGCATGCAGGCAGAAGGACATCTAAGAGCTTTGTAAAGCTTGCTGGAAAGTCTTGTGCTTAAAACTTAGAGTGCTCTGAGGATTCATCAGGTTCTACAGCAGTTCTTGCTCTAGCTTTGTACAGCAGAAGTCTGCTCATCGTGTGGTAGTTACTTTCACTTGAGTGTCATGTACTAAGGAGGAGGATGCAGGCCATAGGAGGCTGGATGTGGGAGGGAGTCCATGAGCTAGCTCACTGAGAAGTGTAGGAATGAGGTGTAGGGTGGCACACAGTGTAAGCTGCCACCATCCGCCAGCAGGCTGAAAACAGATTACCTAACACACATGTACCCAGGACTGGGCTGAGGAAGGAAATTAAGAAAAGAAAGAAGCTACATCTCCAGGGGAAACTTTGAGACCACGAAAATGAAAAGGTCACAGCCATGTCCTTATGAAGGAGGCTGAGGCTTCCTTCAGGAACTGTGGGTATGCTTGGAGCTCAGGCTGAGGCTCCCTTCAGAAACTATAAGTATGCTTGGAGCTCAGGCTAGGGCTCTATTCAGGAACTGTGGGTAT
>JADRCD010204607.1:0-19736 GCA_019843815.1 Montemys delectorum | reverse complement strand
CAAGATTTTAAGCTCTACTAAATATAAAACAAACAAACAAACAATCAAAAACACTTTATATATTTATGTTCATTTAAGAGAATATTAATAGTGATGTATTATTTTGAAATATACATTTAACATGTTTGGAGTTATTTAAAATTTATATGTATGTATTTTCAGTATTGCTATAGACGAGCATCTACATAAGACTGTTAAGTTGATTGTTGTTTTATATCAAACAACTTTTATAATACTCATTTTTACTGTTATAATATTTTATAAATTTTAAAGAATATGACAAAAAAAGATATTGTAGGTATTGGTCTCTGGGAGGAGTTGGGGTACAAAAGGAAAACAAGAATGTGATTTAATTCTATTTACTTAAAATATGTTTTTAAATGTTAACAAATTCAGATCAATTGAAATCATGTAACTTTTAAATAAATAAATAAATAAAAGACTCATAGGTCAAAAAAAAACTAATTCATTTTTTAAGTTATGCTACTTTGAGTCAGATTTTGGCTATTTATAATGAAGAATTCTAATCAACACAAAATACATTTTTCAAAACAGCCAGAGCCACATGGAGAAACCTTGTCTCAAAAAAGAGAGAAAGAAGGAAAGAAAGAAGGAAAGAAAGAAGGAAAGAAAGAAAGAAAGAAAGAAAGAAAGAAAGAAAGAAAGAAAGAAAGAGGGAGGAAAGAAGGAAGAAAGGAAGAAAGAAAGAAGTTAAATTAAATGTTACTTCATTTAGCTACACTAAGTTTAGCCCCACTATAAGTCAAAAGACAATAGAAAACTGGAGAAAATATTTGCAACTTATTTCAGGTACAAAGGCTGTCTCCCTTACAAATCTACAAATGTGTAAGCATATAAGCAACAAAGGCAGAGGATTGATGGACTGACCCAAACTCACGGGAGTAAGGGTCTTGAACAAAGTGCTTAGGGGAGGGAAGAGAAAGAAGAAAGCTGAGACCAAGAGGCCTTGCATGAGCTGAAGACTTATGCCAAGCTAGCTTATAAGCTTTACATACTTCCTTACATACTACTTACAGGGGGGCAATGGCCAGCAGAGAGCTAAGTCAGACAACGTTGGCAAAGAGAGCACAGGAGACCTCTGCCGCAGCTGCTTTAGGACTGAAAGCCACAGCCCAGGGGAAAGAGTAGGGCCCCCATACACCATAGCCTGTACTGTTTTAGGGCCATGGCTCCAGCCTCAGACAGAGGCTTGTCAAGTCCACCCCTGGACAAGGACATAGAACTGACAGCCCCTTTGTCCTTTCATCTGGACCTCTGAGAAAGCCTTGGATTGGCTTTCCTCTCAACAATGGACATAATACCACAACAGTGGTATTACAGGTAATTGCTAAACGGAAAAACATTTTGATGCAACATTTCTGCTTCTTCAAATGTATCCAACAGATTCCATTGCCTATGTGCAAAATTATATTTATTACAATTTATATTTATATAAGGTTATTTACTGAGCTAGAATTGGAAATAGCCCAACTGCCCATCAATAAGAGGTCTCTCAAATGAACTATGGTATAAATGCATAATGGAAATCTCACTAGAAGTCCTTCGAGTATTGATATGTGGAATGTTCTAATATACATTAGGAAAGATGTAGAGGGGTCATGCCAGTCTATCGGCGTAGGGGGGGGGGGAGGGGAGATAAGCATACATTCATGTCTACGTGCAATCTACTTGCAGAAAGAAACTAGAAAATACACACAAAAATCTCTCTATGTAAGGAAATGCGTGTGGTCGATAAGAGATCAAAGTGAACTTGGTGTTAGGTTGAGGCAAGGCTTCACTACACCACCCTGGTGACCTGGAACTTGAACTCACAGATATCCACCTGTTGGGATTAAAGGTACACACCACCACACCAGGCAAAAATTAACTTGTGAGTATATGCCTTTAAAAAAATTTTTGTATTATGAGAAAAAAACTACTCTTTCAAGATAAAAATTAAAAGTAATTGTCTATTTATTAGGGGCTGGAGAACTGGCTCGGCATCCTCTTCCAGAGGACCCAGGTTCAATTCCCGGTACCAACATGGCAGCTCACATAGGGTTTGCCTTACACCTGAGACAATTCCTCCTCTACCTCCTCCTCCTTCTCCTCCTCCTCCCCCTCCTCCTCTACCTCTTCCTCCACTACTTCTTCCTCCTCTTCCTCCTCCTCCACTTCCTCCTCTTCTACCTCCTCCTTTTCTTCTTCCTCCTCCTCTTTCCCTATAAGCCCAGTTCCAAGAGATCTGACACTCTTACACAGACATACATGCAGGCAAAACACCAATGCACATGAACTAAAAATAAATCATTAAAATGTAATTGTCTATTGCCTTTATCACTCCTAAAGCTTATCATTAATACGTCTAAGCATGTCAGAAGATTCCTTTGCTGTACCTTAGGTTTGACCTTTCCTAGAGATGAACTTTTTGTCAGTTTGTGGGCTCTTACAGGAATTTATCATCTCCCTTTTCCCTGCATGAGAGACCCCTTAACACTGTGCTTTAACATCTCCATCTTCTGCAT
The DNA here is from genome assembly GCA_019843815.1 of Montemys delectorum. Lineage (NCBI taxonomy): Eukaryota > Metazoa > Chordata > Mammalia > Rodentia > Muridae > Montemys > Montemys delectorum. The sequence goes on along the minus strand of JADRCD010204607.1, from coordinate 17,211 downwards.
CCTGGTGCTACTGTTTGACTACAGTTTTCACCCAAGAGTTTCAATAGATGAAGCTTGGCCCAGGTGTTGAGAGGTGGTTAGAGTTTTAAGAAAAAGGGTCAATGGGAGATTGTTATTGGCTCTTCCTTGAATTTTGGCTTCCTTTCTTGATATGTAACATCCCCCTCTTCCACGAGCATCCTTTACAACACTGTCTTGTCGCTAGTCCTAATAAATAAATAAATAAATAAATAAATCAGTTTACCCAGCTTCATGTATTTCATTATAGTAACATATTTTATTTTTACCTACACGAACCTAGATTTTATTTTTACCTTTCTGTTGTCCTCTGGAGAGTTCCTAAAAACAGACTCCTAATCACAGTATTCCTCCTATCTGTCCTGCCAGGCAATGGGTTGACATGGATTTCGTGCCCTGAATATCCATCCAGTTTCTCTCCCTTATTCATTTCTGAACTCTACCTTCATCCCCCTGAGTATATTTATGTCTGACTGAAATCAGGTATAAATTGAGTCTTCTGTTCCCTTTGAGGTAGGTTTGTTTGGTTTACTATCTTTTATAACAGCTACTCCCTATCAAAGGCCACCCTCAGTTGGCATATTTCCTCTGACAAGGCCACATCTCCTCCTTCCTCCTAACCCTTCCCAAGCAGTCCCACCAACTAGGCAACTAGGAACCAGGCATTCAAACATAGCTGCCTATAAGGACCATCCTCATTCAAACCACCACAGTGAGGAACTGCCTGCTTCAATGAGGCTCCCTTCTTACTCGACATCTCCGCTCTTATCAATATTTTGCTTGTGGCTACACAGTGGCGATGGTTGTGTATATACATGCACACACACACACACACTCACGCACCTAATCACTTTCTGTCTCCCTACTATTTCCTCAGTTTTTCTTTTTTCTTTTTTTAATATTTACTTATTTATTTATTTAATGTATTCGAGTACACCGTTGCTGTCTTCAGACACACCAGAAGAGAGTATCTGATCCCATTACAGATGGCTATGAGCCACCATGTGATTGTTGGGAATTGAACTCAAGACCTCTGGAAGAGCAGCCAGTGCTCTTAACCACTGAGCCATCTCTCCAGCCCTCCTTGGTTTTTCTTAAGTACTGTGCCCTTCAACAACCTTCCACCTCAGCAACATTGCCGTGACGGGAGAGAGGAGCCTTCCCTGGTCTGCAGTCTTTATTTTTGTTGTTGTTTAGTTGGTTTATTTTATTTTATTTTACTGGTTGTTTTATTTATTTACATTTTAAATGTTATCCTCCTTTCCAGTTAAACCCCTTGTTCCCTTCCTCCTACCTCTGCCTCTATGAGGGTGCTCCCCCCACCAGTCCACCCACTCCTGCCTCAGCACCCTAGCATTCCCCTACACTGGGTCATCAAACCTCCACAGGTCCAAGGGCCTCTCCTCCCATTAATACCAGATAAGGTGATACTCTGCTACATATGCAGCTGGAGCCAGGGATTCCTCCATGTGTACTCTTTGGTTGGTGGTTTAGTCCCTGGGACTCTAGTTGGGGACTCTAGTTGGTTGATATTGTTGTTCTTCCTGTGAGGTTGCTAACTCCTTCAGCTCCTTTAGTCCTTCCCCAAACTCCTCCATTGTGGTCCCCACTTAGTCCAATGGTTGGCTGTGTGCATCCAAATCTGCACTGGTCAGGCTCTAGCACAACCTCTTGGCGGACAGCTCCTGTCAGCAAATGTGTCTTGGCAACAGCCATAGTGTCTGGGTTTGGTTTCTGCAGATGGGATGGATCCCTAGATGGGGCAGTCTCTAGATGGCCTTTCCTTTGGTCCCACTCTTTGTTCCTGTCAAAAGAAAATGCAAGGACAAAGAGCAGAGCAGAGACTGAAGGAATGGCCTGCTGTCTTATGGGAATCCTGCAATTAGCCTTGTTTCAAATCCTGGCTCAGCCATTGCTGAAGATGATGTTTAACCACTGACTTTCTTTTTCTTCTTTTCTTTTATATAATGAGAAGTTTGGGGTGGATGAGCTCAGGTTTTTCTAGCTCTAAGAGTCTGTGAGTCTACATGGTAAATGAAGAGGTGGCAAGTAAGGAATACTGAGATACATCACATGGTTTCCAAGGAGATAAAGAGGCATAGCTGGGGAATACCCAACAAGAGAGGGTTATTAGCAAGAATAGATATCAGGTTTAGAAGGCAGGATGTCAATCAATACTCAGGGCATACAGAGGAGGAGGAGGATGTTGGCAGAAGTTCACAGGAGAAGAGAAAAATCACTCATCAAAAGTAGGGTTAGGGGGCTGGTGAGATGGCTCAGCAGGTAAGAGCACTGACTGCTCTTCCGAAGGTCTTGGGTTCAGATCCCAGCAACCACATGGTGGCTCACAGCCACCTGTAATGAAATCGGACGCCCTCTTCTGGTGCGTCTGAAGGCAGCTACAGTGAATTATGCCAGAGCGAGCGGGCCGGAGCGAGCGGGCCGGAGCGAGCGGGGCCGGCAGAGGTCCTGAGTTCAATTCCCAGCAGCCACATACATGATGGCTCATGGCCATCTGTACAGCTACAGTTTACTCATACACATAAAATAAATCTTTAGAAAAAAATAGGGTTAGAAGCCAGATGCAGTCCTATAATCTCAGACCCTGAGGCAGGGGGATCATGAGTCTGAGGCTAGTACGGACTCAGGAGCAAAGCAGATAGAAACATAAAGGCAGTGTGTCTGGGGATGTTACATGGCTGCTAGAATAGTTCCCTACCATGCACGAAACCCTTTTTTCAATTCCCAGCACCCCATAAACAAGGCATGGTAGGGCACATCTGTATTCTCAGCGCTTAAGAGGTGGAAGCAAGGGGGGGTCAGAAGTTTCAGGTCATTCCTGGCTGCACAGTGAGGTAGAGATCAGCCTGGGATGCGTGAGTCTCTGAGGAAGAAAAAAACTAAGGAGGCCTAGAGGAGAATTAGCACACCTTGAGAATGGCCAGGTGATTAACCCGTATGAGAGCACACACATTATTAGCTTTCAAAGTCATTGTGAATACTGAAGTATATGGTCTTTTAGAATTTTGTTCAGGTCCTAAAGTGGCCACCTGTAGCCGGGCAGGACCCCCAGTGGAGAGATAAGAACAACAACCTAGCCACAAAACCTTCCACCCAAAATGTGTCCTGTCTACAGGGTGTGCAGGGACAAAGATGGAATGGAGATGGAGGGACCACTCAACCCTTCAAATTGGCCCAACTTGAAACCCTTCCCATGGAAAAGAACCAGTCCCTGACGCTATCCGTAACACTCTGTTATGCTTGCAGACAGGAGCCTAGCATAACTGACCTCTGAGAGGCTCTACCCAGCAGCCAGTGGAAATAGATGCAGAGACCCACAGCCAAACATTGGACGGAACTCAGGGAGTCTTGTGGAAGAGTCGGGGGAAGGACTGAGGGACCGGAAGGAGATAAAAACTCCACAGGAAGACCAAAAGAGTCAACTAACTTGGACCCTTGGGGGCTCCCAGAGACTGAACCACCAACTAAACAATAAGCACGGGCTGGACCCAGGCCCCTGCACATGTGTAGCAGATGTGCAGCTTGGTCTTCATGAGGGCTTCCCAACTGCTGGAGCAGGGCCCGTCCCTGACTCTGTTGCCTACCTGTGGATCCTGTTCCCCTAACTAGGCTGCCTTGGCTGGTCTCCGTGGAGAAGATGCTCCTAGTCCTACAATGATTTGATGTGCCAGGGTGGGATGATATGCGGCGGGGGGGGGGGGGGGGGGGGGGGGGAGGGTGTCTCCCCTTCTCAGAGGGGAACGGGCAAAGGGGGATGTGTGAGGGAGAGACCAGGAAGAGGAGGGATGTTGCAAATCCGGATGTAAAGTCAATAAATTAATTAATGAAAAAAAAATAAGAGCCAAAAAAAAAAAAAGTTTGTTCATGAAATAAAAATATTCCAGAAATCCCAAAAGACACATAAACAAATGTAATGACCCTGCATCTCCTGTTCCCACTTTGAAACATACACATCACCAGTTCATAGTAAGCCTCTCTGGCCCTATGCTGCAACCTTAACCACCACAAAGAATGGAGTACCTGGGACTCTGAATTGGTTGTTTATTAATTGTTCCTAGCCCTTTGCAGTTCCAGTCCATATTTATAACAACATTTGTGGGGGGGGGCGGGGGGTGAGACAAAGTTTCTCTGTATAGCCCTGGCTGTCCTGGAACTCACTCTGTAAACCAGGCTGGCCTCGAACTCAGAAATCCACCTGCCTCTGCCTAATCCCAAGTGCTGGGATTAAAGGCGTGCGAGGACCACTGCCGGGCCTAAGCAACATTTTAAAAAAAAAAAAAAATAGGTCTCATGTTTGAAAATGAGACTATTGAAATACCAGAAGCAAAGCCAGGTATCCCTGCCTAAGACACAGAGGAGAGGACAACGACCCCAGAAGACGATCTGATTTGATCTCTCCTGAGTGAAGAGGTCACTGCCAATGGCTTGCACAGGTGGGTGGAGCATGTGGCTCATCTGATATCTGGAGAAAGCCACACTCCAACACTGAGCTCAGGAGGAAAGGGCAAGCTTGGCAGCTGCCTGGTGTACTTTTAAGTTTAGATCACTGGGAATTCTCAGAAGCACCAAGACTGGGTGATCAGAGCAGACCCGGGAGCAATCTAGCATTGCAGGGGAAAGACACAGGGCTTGGGCCAGACTCCAAGACCAGGGTCAGCCAGGCAGATGACTACAATGGGATTCCCCTTCATCCTGCGGGTGGAGGCACCTTTGAAGCAGCCTCCAAGTGGAGCCTGGCAGCCTCAGCCTCAGCTTCAGCAAGCTTTCAAAATGAAAGAATCATTCAGTGAAAAGACAGCTGGGGGACGCTGCTTGTAACTCTTGCTACTGGTGACTTTTTGGTCATACAGCAGTATCATCTGAACTTAAAAAAAAAAAACTTTTAAAAGACTTAAACAGCAATAATAATAGAAGACTGGTATTTTCAGGGATCCCACTGGTATGGAACCTGCCATCTATAATGCTAACTCTAAAAAAAGCTGTTAAGAGCACTGGATGGTCTTACAGAGAACAAAGGCACCCTTCCCAGCACCTACTTCAAAGATCACAACTTTTAGGAACTCCAGTCCCAGGAACTCTGGCCTTAGTGGGCACTACATGCATATGATGCACAGACATACATGTAAGCAAAGCATCCATCATCTAAAACACATTTTTTTAATTTAAAAATATTTCTTAGTATTTATTCTCTGTGTCTCCGTCTGTCTGTCTGTCTGTCTGTCTGTCTCTCTCTCTGCGTGTGTGTGTGTGTGTGTGTGTGTGTGTGTGTGTGTGTGTGCATGTGGAGGTTAGAGGACAACTTGTAGGAGCTGGTTCTCTCCTCCTTCCGCCTTTATGAGAACTGAGCTCAGTGGAGCCCCTTTCACTCACTTCCGCCATCTTTAGACCACCCAGCCCTACAGGAAGCATAGCTAATCCCTAAATGTTGCCATAACAAACAGATTAAAACACACTTCGTCAACACTCAAAATACTTTGCAGGGGGAAAATGAAAGGGTTTTTAGAATTCTGCTTTAGAAATTGCACGTCTCGGTAACTCATTTAATTCACAATTTGCTTTCCTTTTTTTTTCCCACACACACAAAAAAATCTGTGAATAATTAGGAATTCTTGGGGAATGGAGCCTCAAATCCACAGATTACTCTGAAATGTGTGAAGCGTTGTGAAGTGTGGTGTGAATGCATGCATTCCCCTGTACTCCACTAAACAGCTCAGCTCTGGGCTCTGGCTGGCTGGGGACTTTGTATTTTAAAGCCAATCAATATTTTAAAGCTTCAGACTTTGGGCTCACAGGGCTCCAGGTTGAGAAGAGCAGCAACCAACAGTGAAGGTCTTACGGGAGAGGCCAGGGTCTGTGGGCAGCAACTCCCTCCTGTCCCTGTGGTGGTGGGTCGTGATACTGAAGGCAGTGCCTTGCAGACAGCAGTAGTCAAACTGCGTGTTGCTTGTTCTGCTGGCTGGCTAGGACCCACCCACAGCCTAGGAGAGTGCCAGGCATGTCAGGGGTACTGTGTGGAGAAGTTTTTTTTTTCCTTAGAAATGCTTTTTAAAAGTTTGCCATTACAAATCAAACTTTCACACAACCTATTAGCAAGTTAATATAATAATGTGCTTTGTGGTCATCTATATGCTACCTGCTCAGTCTGCTGACACACTGTATATTCAACCCATTCAGTATTGGTTAACTTCTTAATTATTTTTAAGCATATATGCATGTGTGTTTTACCTGCACATATGTCTGTGTAACGTATGCGTGCCTTCTGCTTGTGGAGGCCAAAAGAGGATGTCAGTTCCCCTAAAAATGGGTTCATAGAGCCACCAAGTAGGTGCTGGGAATTGAAACCTGATCCTCTGGAAGAGCAAAAACAGGTGCTCTTAGCCACTGAGCCATCTCTCCAGCCCCCAGAATTAACTAACTTCTAAAACAAACAAACAAACAAACAAAACAAAACACTGTAATCCACCTTACTACACTTTGGACTTCTACTATGGTTTACCCCTGCAAGCTCAACTGAATGGGCAGCCTCAGTGGTACCATGTTTCCTAGTCTTCTTTTGTGGCTCGTTCATATTCCTTACTCAGGGCAATGTCTGTGTTTGTGAAATGTGGGGACCAGGTCTAAGACCATCGCCAAAAGCAGGAAGGCATGAAAGCAATGCCCGGCACCCCAATATTCTGTAAGCAGCACGTGGGTATGTATCTGATTGTGGCTTTGGGTGCAGTTTTGAGCCAATAAGGACCAGAAAACACTTGTCTCCCCTGTGATACTCCAGTGAGCGATGAGGAATAAGCTCCGCATACAGTGCTTGCTGTTGCCGTATTTGCTGTGCTGTTCATTACATGAAGACGGCCTTTCTTCAAGGATGCCTCTGATTCTCTTAAACTTCTACTTCTTAGATGAGACTTCTTTCAAGTTACACAGGAGAGGCCAAAACTCTTCAGAGTCCATCAGGCCCACCTCTTGTGTAAAAAGACCAAGAGTTGGTCACCTTTTACAGGTCACCGCAGCCCTGCACACAAGTGTTTGATGAGCGCACGGTCACCTCTGAAACACAAGACCAGGTGTGAGATAAGTAGACGTTTGGCTGTATCTACATTGTCTAAGCAATTGTTAATCGAATAGATTCGCTATTAGCGTTATAATGAAAAGGGAACACAGTTTTGCAGTGAGGCATTGCCTCACATCCATCAGAGGGACGGAGATGAAAGGGAGAAAAAAGCAGAGATGCCAGGTTTCAGCAAGGATGTGGAGAGATTTTTCTTGTCACCAGGTATGGAGATGTAAAATGATCGGAACACAGTATGGTGGATTCCCATGAACCGCGGAACTGCACCAGGTATGGTGGAGCACACCTTTAGTCCCAGCGCTCAGGAGGCAGAGGCTGGCAAGTCATTGTGTTCAAGGTCAGCCCGGTCTACAGACCAAGTCCCAAGACAGCCAGTGCTACACAGAGAAACCCTGTATTGAAAGCCAAAAGAAAAACATATCTATGTTTTTTATGAAAAAAAAAAATGAAACAATACAAGACAATTTTTAAAAAACAATATGAAGAGTAGATTTTGTTAAAAAAAAAAAAAAAAAATTTCAAACGGCTTCCTCTCCATCCCAAGTTGTTCTTGTCTCCAGAGTTCGGCGGACAACCTTCCCCAGCCAGGCCTCGGCCACACGCATGCGCACATGCTGCATCCTATTAGACGTGCTGTGCTGCAACTCGCTTCTGTCACTCCATTTGTCCCTGATACTTCTCCCACGTCCGTGCATACAAATCAGCTTCAAGCTTTCTTTAAGTTGCATAGTACTGCATTAAATTCAAATCACTGGAATTAACCATCCCCTTGAATCTTCATAGTACATGATCGCAGCATCTGCCATTGTGTTAAAAAAAAAAAAAAAAGAAAGAAAGAAAGAAAAGAAAATTTTAATTTTCTTGTCGTTTCACACAACTAGAGCATCCAAAACAATGTAAAGTGGTCGTGGTGACAGCACAGTGTTGCATCCCTAAGTTTAGCAAGAATATCTTTGACACAAATATTAACATCATCTCTCGGGTTCTGATTCTTTTACACATGTAATAAAAGAGGGAGGGAGAAAGACAGAGAGGGTCTCCAAGGAGCTGGCCTGGTACTCACAGACATACCACTGTCTCACAGTGCAGGGATTAAAGGCATATACCACCACGCCCAGCAAATTCACTAATATTTTTTAAAAAGATAAATGTAGATATTTTCAATACCACACTGACATCTATCACAATTCAATTCTTCCCTTGAGAATTTCAATAGAATTATTTTTATTAACAGATTTCCTAAAATTTAAGGATTTTTGCATGCAGGTCCTGGTTATTCTATTCAAATTTCTCTTTTGAGTAGGAGGTCCCAGCAAATGTATTTTGGTAGCTGCACTCTGGAAGGGGCTTAGAGATCTTACCACAACGTGGAAGACACTCTCCCAGGAGAGGAAGGAGACTGTGTGAACTAAATTAAATTTGCTAATGCTGCTGCTAAGATTTTTGCATAGAAGATGTGGTTGGCCTATTTTCTTTCTTTGTCTGCCACCGGGCTGCTTCTTCAGCGTCGCTTTCCGCTTGCCTTCAGACACCCTTTCAGTTCTCAGAAAAAGGAAGGCACAGATTGCTTGGATGCTTTTCAAAGTCATTTAGTTTTTTTCTTGGAGACACAGCAAAATGGTGGCCAGCCTCTTTCAGTGTAGGAAGTTGTCAGAGGTGAAGGGGTGTCGGCAGCAGAGCTTCTTTGTGTTTTCTCGTTCCCATCAGCAGCGATCTGGCCAGTCTAGGGAGCGCCGTGGAGTAACAAGCGGTTTGGACCCCTGCTCACTGCGGGAAGTAGCACCTCCCAGGACAGTGGGAGACTGTATACCCAGTGCTAGCCCAGGATAATACTTACAAGCAGTGGTTCTCAACCTTCCTAATGCTATGACCTTTTAATATCATCCCTTATGCTGTGTTGGCACCCCCCAACCGTAAAATTATTTTTGTTGCTACAGCATAACTGTAATGTTGCTACTGTTATGAGTCATTATGTAAATATCTGATATGCAGGATAGTCTTAGGCGACCCCCTATGAAAGGGTTGTTAACCCCCCTAAAGGGTCATGACTCATAGGTTGACAACTGCTGCTTTCAAGATATTAACCTGTATCGTTTATTTTCCGCTATTTTTCTCCCCCTTTTCCCTTTGTGCTGTGGGTCAAAGCCAGACTCTCATGTGTTAGGCAATCCCTGCACCCCTAGGCTATGTACCCTAGACCTCCCCTCCTTCCTTTAAGCAGATAACAGTCTCAGAAGATAACGCCATAGGACAGAAAGCAAAATATTCCTATTGGTTCCCAGCACCCAAAACCCATTAGATGATTAAGGCATACTGAATAAATTTTACCTCAGAGACAAACAGCAAGAGAGGGCAGAGGGTAGTGATGGGGGGGGGGGACCAAGAATAAAGATGAAGATGGAGAGAAGTTTTGAAAAACAGTGCAAGTCACAGAGGCAGAGAGGAGCTGAGAGTACAAGCCTGGCTCCCTAAGGCCTGGAAAGGCAGTAACTACCCCACCCCCTACCAGCCCTCCAGGATAATGGTCGGGTGACTGGAATGTAGACTGACTCACACAAGGTACCGTGAGAAACAACACAAAGAGCTTTGAATTCTTCCCAAGGGGCCGAGTGGGAAGGAGAGGTGTCTCAGATCCTATATGGACCACCCAGGCCCTGGTCCACCTCATCTGACAGACAAGCCAGGACGTGTCTTAGGTATCAGAATAACAGGTGATTTCAGGAGCATGTGACTCAACTTCTTTAAGGACAGCATCATCACGTGACCCCCTCCAAACCGGGCTACCATGTGAGACGAGAAGGGGAGGAAACAGAAATACTTGATGGATGGTATCAAACTATCTTAGGGTTTTACTGCTGGGAAGAGACACCATGACCAAGGCAACTCTCATAAGGACAACATTTAATTGGAGATGGCTTACAGGTTCAGAGGTTCCATCCATTATCATCAAGGTGGGAGCATGGCAGCATCCATGCAGGAATGGTGCAGGAGGAACTGAGAGTTCTACATCTTCATCTGCAGGCCTCTAAGAGAAGACTGACTTCCAGGCAGCTAGTACTAGGGTATTAAAGCTCACACCCACAGTGACACACCTACTCCAACAAGGCCACACCTCCTAATAGTGCCACTCCCTACCCCAAGCATATACAATATAAACCCTCACACAAATTAACTGGATAAAGAACACACATATACACACACCTTTTGTGAAACTTAGAAATAATTTGTCTTATTGCCATCCTACTGGGCCTACATCTAGAGTTAGGATTAGGGATTTATGGTGGGCTGGGGGTGATGAGGGGATAGATGGGTGAGATCAGAGTGAGTGGGCTTTTTTTCTGTGCCCTGAGGAGCAACAGAAGGTGGGACAGGAGCAGGATACTCTCTTTCTCACAACAGGGATTTAGAGAGCTGGAGGGAGTAGCTGGCTCAAGGTATGCCCAGGTGACCCACAGTTTAGCCTGCAAGCTCTATCCTTGGCTCTGGCCAGAGATCCCAGCAATCCTACCTCAGCCAGCTGGGAGGAGGGCAGGCAGGGGTCAGCACCAGGGCCTAGTGCCAGCAGAGGTCACTATAGTGCTGTTTCACCCAGGGACCCAAACTTACACAGCTTTAACCTCAAGCCAAATCAGTATTCATGCATGTGCCCCATGGAATGGAGGAAGGCAGCTATAAAGAAGTAAATCATTTAAACAAGGGACCTAGTCCATTACCCACCCACCCTACCTGCACTTACACCTCAAAAGTGTATTTTATCTGTACTTAATAAACTCAATCTCACAGTAAAGGGACCTTGCCTTGCCTAGGCCCTTTTCCACCCTTAGGCCACTCCCTGTATGCCCCTACGTATCTTCGGCCCACTATTTGGTTCTAATGCGGTTCATCTTCCCTCTTTCCACACCTCTCTGTCCACATCACCTTCACTCTGGGCTTATCTAAGCTCCTAGTCTTCTCTCTACTGCTTTCCTTCTTTGCCATCCATCTGCCACCCAATCTCTCCTTCACCTTCACATACCCCTAACCCTAGGAAAGGGGTACTCCGCCCCAGAAGCCAGCTTCACACACCAGACTCCTCTGGCCCACTTTCCTTCTCTGCGGCAGATAGCCATACCCTGCCTCCCTGCCTGGTAAGGGAGCAACCAGTAACATGATCAGAGTTCCTGAAAGGTGCCAGAGGGAACAGAGAGGCCACCTCAACAAGAGAATGAGGTTAGCCAGGCAGTAGTGGCGCACAACCTTTAATCACAACACTCAGGAAGCAGAGGCAGGTGGATCTCTGAGGCCAGCCTGGTCTACAGAGTGAGTTCCAGAACAGCCAGGGCTACACCGAGAAACCCTATTTAAAAACAAAAAAAAACAAAAAAACAAAAAACAAAAACAAAACAAACAAACAAAAAAAAAAAAGAGAGAGAGAGAGGTGGGTGGGGAGTTAGCAGGTTCATAGGTTAAAGGGCAAACCGTGGGTTCCAGGTACGGTCCACAGAACCAGGCAGCTTGTTGCTAGGTAACCAGATCTCCTATCACCGCAAGAGCCTCAAACTAAGGCAGCCTCTAGCTGGTTGCTGCTGTGTCTCGCAGCTACCCACTCTCTGTGGGACTTTGAAAGCAACAGGAAGAGAGGAGAGCGAGAACCCAGCCACTACCCCCTGAGTGTCCTGTGGCTCTGCCACTCACCATTTCACTCTGAAAAGTAGGCCACCTGGCCTGTTAGGTAGCTGTCACCATGAGTTTGGGCATGATGGAAGAGGAGGACTTGGCCGAGTACTTCCGGCTACAGTATGGGGAGCGGCTGCTTCAACTACTGCAGTAAGTGCCCGGTATAGCCCGTCTGCCTCACCTCTGAGCTTGGGACGGCTCTTACCCACCTGATGATGCCCTGTTGCCTGGTCTTTCCTCTCCTACAGCCCAGTGCTTCTAATTGCCTTACCCCATTACCCAACTCCACCCTGACTCTGGGACCCCATCACTCGATCGCCCCAGAAAGCCCATGTAGCTCTCTCTCCTCAACACACTGCTCCTTTCATTAAGGTGAGAGCGGAGACCTCTTTTCCTTCCCGTGGGCATCCATCTCTGAGGAACTCCCTACCCAATCCTGCTCCTGCCTCTCAGAGGGCCCTGTCCCCCTTTCGCTGTTCTTGGGCAGGAAGTTCCCAAATGTTGAGGAACAGTCAGATTCCCCATCCATCCGGCTCCTGGAGAAGAAGAAAGAGGCCAAGATCATGCAGGAGGCCATGGAACATAAGAAGGAGGTGAGGTGGGGGAGTTGGGGATGATAAAGGTAGGGGTGCAGGGTAGGGAATGGATTGTCTGGGGCTCAAGGTTAATGGATGGTGGCTCCTCACTTTGCGGGTGGGGGTGGCTAGAGCTGGCATCCTGGCTGGTGGTTCTGGCCTCTTTCCTCCACAGAGAACAGACAGGGTCTGAATCTTAGGGAAACTAGGGTCATGGGATAGTATACTAGGAGTTCTATGCAGGATAGAGTGCAAACTACCAGCCCTTCTGTAGTTATGCTTTGTTTGAGGAGTTGGGGGTTTAACCCCTGGCAACTACTCTTCCACTGAGCTACATCATCAGTGTTTCAAGAGATCCCGGGCTAAAGGAAAAAAAAAAAAAAAAACCACTTGGGCAGTGATGCTAGAATCTTTCTGAGAGCACATGTCAAGGTGGCTCCCTGACTTTCACCTTCTCACAACCCCTAAAGACGTTCCAACGGAGAATGGAAACGCTGAACTTGCGCTGGGAGGAACTAGGCATTAAGGAAGAGCAGCTGAAGGCCCATATCCAGAAGTTTGAGCAATTCATCCAGGTATGAAGTGGGGTGAGCTTCAGTAGGTGGAGACTTTATGCTGCACTGGACCAAATGGTTCTTCCCCTTCTACTTGACTCTGTAGGCTCCCCACGCTCCTGCCCACTCCCTCAGGATTAAAGGCATCTTCCCTGGTCCAGTAGCGCCGGATCTTTCCCAGGCATCTTCTGTATTCTATTTACCACCTATCTGAGATGTCCCATTTACCTCTGCTCTCTGCTCGACCCTTTCCTGTTTCCTTGCCAGTGCCCAGGACAGTGTATCAAGCAGATATGTAGACGAGTGGGTATGATGGATAATGGGAGTATTTGTGGATACAGCAGTGAGTCAGAGGGGCTTGGTCCACTCACTCACTCACTCACTCACTCACTCACTCACTCACTGTTTCCCTCCATCTTTGTCCTTGCATTGAAAGTGAGGGGCAGACGAAGGCAGCAACCCATTGCAATGAAGGATCATGAAGCAAAGAGACTAGTAAGAAACTCCCCAAAAATGTTTACCTTGGGTTAGGGGGTTAAGCACCATTCCCCCCCCCCCCCTTCTTCCTTCTAAGGTCTCAGTGGCCCTGAAGAACCAATGAGTTTATCAGGATCACTTACAGAGCGCAGATGGATAGTTATAAGCAGATAAGCAGGAGCCTGAATGACCCTAAAACAGCCACACTAGAAGGTCTATACAGTGTGGATGATGGCTTCTATGCTTACAATAGATGTTGCCTCTCCCCTCGTCCTTCCCCACCTATGCACTCTCACTCTTCCCAGAGACACTAGGGCCACGTGCAACTAAGGCAGACTTGCATCCAACTGATTGGAAGGAGTGGCTGGATACTCAAGTGAGGGTCCCCTGATGCTCCCACTCCTTACAATGAGGGAGCATCAACAGTTAGCCAGCCCAGCTGTGATGGATCTTTTGTGGCTGGGCCCTAGAGATGACAGCAGTTTAGCTCAGAGGATGGTCCCCTTAGTCAGTACTTAGAGGAATGATTTGGGCTGGCAAGATGGCTCTGTGGGTGAAAGCACTTACCATCAAGGCTGACGGCCTGAGCTAGACCCCCTAGGACCTGCAGGTTGGAAGAAGAGAGTTGACCCCCATGAGTTTAACTCTGATCTCTGGGCGTGCACTGTAGCATGTACACACACACACACACACACACACACACACACACACACACACACACACAAATAAATAAAAATGTAAACAAAACAAAACAAGAACCCACCCAGACTTGTTGGCCAGCAAGCTTCTAGGACCAACAGTAGAGAAGCCCTAAAGGGCTGGGCCCTGTTGTAGGGGGAGCTCACTGCTGCCCTCTCCTGGAGGAACCCTACTCTTAAAGTTCCTCATTCTATGCACGACTGTGCAAAACAGGGATATCAATGTTCTGAGATACGCCCACCTGAACCAGAGCAAAGTTGATGGAGTATTTGAGAGGACAGGAAGTCTTGAGAGTTAAGGGCTCTCCATATGACTTTCAGGCAGTCGGCAGCTGTGGAATCTCATTGGACTTGTTGCAAACACAGACGTCAGTAACTTCCTTCTTCTGCCTCTAGCAGGTCTCAGGTTGAGACCAGATACCTATAGGTGTTTAAAAACTTCCTGGCCGGGCGGTGGTGGCGCACACCTTTAATCTATTTGGGAGGCAGAGGCAGGCAGATTTCTGAGTTCAAGGCCAGCCTGGTCTACAGAGTAAGTTCCAGGACAGCCAGGGCTGTACAGAAAAACCCTGTCTCAAAAAAAAAACAAAAAACAAAAAACAAAAAAAACAAAAAAAAACAAAAAACAAAAAAAAACCCAAAAAAACAAAACAACAACAACAACAACAACAAAAACAAAAACAAAAAAAAAACTTCCTAGGTGATTCAGATATGACCCTCAGGCCTCTCTGGTGCTTTGGAGCAGGGCACATATCTGGTGCTTTTCTCCATTCCCCCTGAATGACCCCACCATACATGTCCATCCATGCAGAATCACGAGGTGACACCTGGTGAAGTGCACTGGTCCTGATGCTGCAAAAAGAAGAGGCAGGGCCAGTAGCTGAGCCTCATCCTCTCTCTGTGCAGAATTACCAGTGTCATCTCCTCTAGCCCTAGCCGATGCCAGTCTGGACTATCAGAGGCATTTAACATATGGTTCCATTACTACTGTCCCGGGCTTTGTAGGAAGAGAGGGCTACCACCTCTCAGCTGACAACTGGAGAAACAGAGGCACTGCGGACCAAATGAGAACATGTGGACTTCCCAGCCCTGGCTGGGCCATCTCTCCCGTGACAAATGACCACCACTAAAATCAGAAATCACAAAAGCTCTGTCAAAGCCTTCCTGCTTCCACTCCGCCTTTCTCTGCCTTCTTGGATGCAAAATAGAGATCTTCCTCCATCCCCCTCTTTCTGTGTGTTCACTTCCCATCTCCTACTCTGAAGCCCAGAAACCAACTCCTACAGAAGCAGAATTTCCTGCTTGTCCTTCCTATGCCCCCCCACCCCTTGACCTTGAGCTGAATTGCTGAACTCACAGCCTCAGGCCACAGAAGTCCCTCAGCTTTACTAAGTCCCTTCAAATAAGGGAAACCTCAGCACGTCCTTTTCCTTTACACACCCGCTCCTACACGGGCAACCCAGCAAGCTCTGCCTGCCCTCTGGTGTCTGAGCTCAGCAGACACAAAGGGGCAAAGGGTATCACGAGCCCCAGGTAGGCCAGGGTTCTCATGGAGAAAGGGCCAGAGGCTTGCCTGATTTACACTGCCTTCCTCATCCCAGGAGAATGACCAGAAACGGATCCGAGCCCTCAAAAAGGCCAACAAAGAGCGTGAACTGAAGCGGCAGCGCCTGCGGGAGCTGGCCAAGGCCAAGCAGGAGATGACGGCGCTGAGGCTGGAGCACCAGAAGCTGAGTATCAAGCTGCAGGACTATGCCATCTTCAACAAGTACCTGGAGAAGGTGGTGGAGAACTCTGAGGTGGGTCCCAGGGCTGGAGGTGCCGCACCACAGGGCACTTCCTCAGAACCCTTCGAGTTAATGGAATAGAGTTCAGCTCCAGCTGGCTAGGGTTTAGGGGCCCTTGGAATAGTTATCTGGATCTGGGGAGGGGCAGTGGCCCTGGGAGATGGAAGACCAAGCCCCGCCCTCAAATCCCCCATCCACTATGAGGTTAGGTGGGGCTCTCAAAGCAGGAGGCTGTGCACATCTATACATCTATACGTGGGTTGTATATTTACATGTGTTTGTGTATGCCTGAGTGTGTGTGTGTGTGTGTGTGTGTGTGTGTGTGTGTGTGTATGAGAGAAAGGGAAAGCAGAAAAATACCTACCCCCCCCAAAACCAGAAGCACTTAGAATATGATACAGGCTGATGGAGAGTTTACACAGGCCATCTTTAATTGGGGAGAGGGAGGCACCTGCCCAGGGTCTCACAGCTTCCGGGCCATAAGCACCCCGAGTCTCTCAGCAGGACCTGTCACCCTACCCAGGAACTTCCAGCCCTCTTCCCGAAGCACCTCTTGCAACACAGAATGTCATTGCTCCTGTGACACCTCCTCCCCACAACCCCCGTCCCCAGGGCCCTGTGGCGTTTCCTCTTCCCACGTTCTTCCTTAAGCAAGACTGACTGTGCCTCAGACTACAGTCCCGCCATAACTGTGCTTCATTCTTCCCCCACGCCCTAGTCCTGAAGCCATCAATCAGATATGGTCCATTCTGCCTCCTATGTATTTCTGGAATCTAACCCCTGCTCCTTCCTCATTCCTTGAGCTGCGTGCTTCAGCTGTGTTACCTCTGCCCTTTGCCCTTCTACATTCTATAGCCTCCTCCCCCTCCTCTTCCTCTCCCTCTCCTCTCCCCCTCCTCTTCCTCTTCCTCTCCTCTCCCCCTCATCTTCCTCTTCCTCTCCTCCTCCCCCTCCTCTTTATCTCCCTCTCTTCTCCCCCTCCTCTTTCTCTCCCTCTCCTCTTTCTCTCCCCCTCCTCTCCCTCCTCTTTCTCTCCCTCTCCTCCTCCCCCTCCTCTTTATCTCCCTCTGTTCTCCCCCTCCTCTTTCTCTCCCTCTCCTCCTCCCCCTCCTCTCCCTCCTCTTTCTCTCCCTCTCCTCTCCCCCTCCTCTTTATCTCCCTCTCTTCTTTCTCTCCCTCTCCTCTTCCCCCTCCTCTTTCTCCTGCTCCTTTTTCTCTCCCTGTCCCCCATACTAGAAAGCATAAAGAAAAATTTAACCTTTCAAAAACACACACCGCTTTGTTTAATCTTAATATTTTCCTGGTTTCTTTTTCTTTTTCTTTTTTTTCCTCTGAAATAAAACATTGCTGGGAATTTTG